>BPLR01020263.1:0-62904 GCA_021605095.1 Caerostris extrusa | reverse complement strand
TTTATTACATTATGCAAATAAATCATACGTCTTGTTTTACTGTATGTTTTAGAACAAAATTTCAAATCATTAATTACAGTTAAAATGTCCAATTTCAATATATCATTTTATTGTACGACAACACTGATCAGTTCATAAAACACCTGAATATTATTTTGGATGATTTTACTTACACTGTAAATTTTACAATGTAGTCAATATATACACAGTGGAAGGCAGAATTGTTGGTTAACTGGCAGAAGTATTGGCTCGCTGGTCGTAGTTTGCGAGACCCCTGGTTTAATGAATCATTGTTATGAGGAAAATTGTGTGGGAGCTGGTGTGGCTCCAAATAAAAGTCATTTAATAGGACATATTTTGCTTCTGGAATTGTCGAACTGCCTTAATGAAGGTTAAGCAAGCCGATATAACAAGCAAAATTGTACATCTGTACTTATGAACCTACATTGCACACGTGAAAATATCAACCTACGTTATTCAAATGGACTTACGCAACTAAAAAAGCTCTTTACTACCATTCTACAATGAACCCCAACTGAAATCTTTTAAAATACATTGCACACATATTTTGGAACCATCACATTTGGGCCCAAATCTTTGTAGAGTTAAGAATCTGCATCCTTAATATTCAAGCAGGACGAAAAGCAATTCCCAGTTTAGGGAGTATCGTGCTATTATCAGCATAGACAAGAAGACATTCGGTTTCGTTTCACGTATGAGGCTTGGAATCCAAATTCTGCCATTCATGAAATCCAAGACGTATTTGACCAATCTTTCCCTAATAAATAAACTAATATTGGCGATGACCTCAAGAAAGGATTTGATTCACAGTCTTGCCCTCCCTTCTATTCAAAATTTTATGCTCAAGCTTGCTGAAAATATTCTATCCCACAAATCTTGAACATATTCCGAATGATGAAATTCGTTAATCTTCTGAGATACGATTTTTACTCTGCCGGAAAATGCTAAATGGTTCTTTACAATTTGCAAAGTTCCTGAAAGATGAACTCGCCCTTTCGTCATCGTCTAGCGGTTACTGGAAAGATGGAAAGATGTTTTGGGGTTTCGCAAATAATGATTGCCCATAAATATCATTCTTTTTTTTGTCAGGCGAAACTGAGTTTGGGAGAAATATTTCGTTTATTTTTAGAAAATTGAATTATATTACGAAAAGAACTGTTCCTGTTTTGTGAAGTGCTTATCAAAAGGGATCTAATAATGGTATGACAGAATAAAATATATCGAAGGATTGAAATAAAAATTGGTAAATTAATTTAATACCAAGAATAATGCTTTAAAAATTAATGCAGTTATTATATATTTCAAAATTCTCTAGGAAATTTTTAATTTTTATAGGTGAATTATTATTCAGGATTAAATGTTTTATGTTTTATAAGATGAATATCTGGCGTAATTAGAAATTGCCACGATAAATCTATAGGCTCGAATACACTTCGGTTGGTTCGAAATTCTGAATTCCATATCTAATGGGAGCTGTTAATTCCAAAATTGTGGTGAATGAAGTGTAGTAGATTCCTTGTGGTGCATCTAAGAAAAGATAACTTCTGAAATTATAGCGGCGAATAACCTCACTTATATACGAAAACAATAAAATATAAACGGCTTACGGTATCTAACCGAACAGCGAACTTATTAACTGAATTGACTTATTTAACTGCATAACCTGCTATGCATGATCAAAGATATCATCGAGAAATTTTTAGATTTTTTGTATAAATCTCATTCATAATTACTGGTAGCTAATTCGTAAAGATTCCCATCTGAGATGAGCATTTGCAATACACTACTTAAAAAGTTAATAGAATGGTACCAATTGGGACAGAAGCTGACCAAAGGGCTCCCTAATAAAAGGGATTATCCGGGAGCTTTCTTCCAGACAAGGTGAAGGCAGGTCCCCCTTAACACATTCTCCTGAAAGGCATTAATTAAGTCCACTTCCTTTAGAACGAGGGTTAATGCATCCCATTTCTGTGTACCTTCATCAAATTTGCAGGTGTAATTCATGTTTAACACTCAGCCTGCTTCCAAATTTAGACAATTTTGTAAACGTATAATTTGTTTAATTCTTTTCTGGATGGATAGCCATAGATAGCCGTTGATAAAAAATAAAAACAAAAATTAACATCGTTTTTATGTTTATTATTAATTACATCAATAATAATCCTAAACAACAATGTCATTTAAAAATGTGGCCCAAGAAAAGTTAATGTTTTCAATATAGAGTAAATTAAACGTGATCCAACAAATCAAATAAACGACATTTAAAAAACTTTTCTGCTACAACAAAAATATCTATGTACTGTTCTTTAAAAACTAATGAGATATTGATTAAAGTGCAGCAAAAATATTTACGGAAAATGAACGAAATTAGAGATAGATTCATTTACAGGGAGACGATAATTAATACTAAAACCATAACAATTGAATTAATACGTCCACTTCTTTCCGTCATTCAAGTTGTCAGGACGAAAACTTATAAAACAAAAGCATAATAGTTGTAAAAATAAAGAACAATTAAAATCTCAATATATGAAATCTTTTTTTTTAGACCTTCAACAGTCATGTAAATTTCTGTACATTTGTTGCTATTCTTTCTGTCTTTTTTTAATTTGCTGTCTATATTAAATAAATAGAAAATAATTAAAGAATTCATTTATTTTCTAATTTATTTAAAAATTTGTCCGTTTAAAGATTAAAAAGATTTTTGAAAATTATCTTCTTATACTACATCTTCTTATTATTTTTGAATGCAAAGAGAGCCTCGATCATTTGCTTCTAGAACATGGAGTATTAAATCGGAGTTACCATAGGATGCACCATAGTAAACATGATAATTTTGCATTCATTACTTGCAACAACAGGTGCAGGGATGGCATCTGAAAGGTTTCACATTTTTCTTATTTTGATCCCAACGGAAAATACTTTCTGGCTTACAAATTTCATTATGGTTACCCATGACCCTAGACACGGAAAATGTTCACGTTAAGCAAAGTAATGTAATTTCGTTCAAGATTATCATTGTAATAATACAGTATGTTTAGATCAGAGCAGAAATAATTTACATTAGAAATTAAGAGGAGTAAGTGTACTATTAAGAAAAAAGAAGAAGAAATTTGTCATTTTCACATGGTTTTCTATTTCAATATTAAATATATAGATAATGTAAACGGCATCTTTTTCTCTTTCCGATATTAAATAAATGGGAGTTTAATACATAGGCTATAGAGGATTTATAATGGCCAATTTATTCTTATATAGTTGATGTCAAAGTTATTTTTACTCAAAGATATTTCGGAAAAACATTTCTTCTCTAATATAGTTAGTATATAGTAGTAGTATTTATATTAGTATAGTTATAGTTATGTTTATTAGTTAGGTCTAATAATATTCTGATTATATTAATAGCACTAACTGTATTAATAACAGTTAGTACTGATAATATAATCAGATTAGTTAAGCAATTAAAGTAGCAATAATTACATTTTCAAAAGTGAAAGTTTTGTTATTTCAAAACATAATAAAAAAATTGTGAAGTAGAAAAGTAAATGAAACGAGGAATATTCAACTGTTATTAATAAAATAGATAATGTAATAGTATAATTTTTTTTTCAAATTCCATTATTGATGTATAAAAATATTAAATAAATGGGAAGTTTGTTACATGAGCGGTAGAGGATTTATTATGGCTGATCTCCAATGCACTTAATCTATTCTTTTTGTTGATGTTTTAGTTATTTTTTATTCTAAAGACATTATTGAAAAATATTTGTTCTATAACGAAATACTAGTATACAGTTAGTTCTAATAATATAATCAAATTACTTAAGCAATCAAAGCAGCAATAATTGCATTTTCGAAAGCGAAATAAGTGTTTGTTATTTCAAAAGATGTTGACAGAATGTTGAAATAAAAAAAAAGATAATGAAAGGATATTTTTTTGAACTTCCTTTGCAGTTTTAACTGTTGATGTTAACTGAAGCTGTAAATAGGCGATATAACAACATCACTTTCTACTATAATTATTATTAATTTAAGAAATGATGTTGTCGCCTTGATGGAAACCTTTACTTAATGTCTAGTTGGCAAGTTTCATTGAGTCTATACAGCTAGACAAAATAGGAAGCGAATCCATATAATTTAGTTCAGAGGACTGAGAATTTAACCTTCCATTGAAATGTCCCACATCAACTTGCCTTTCGTTCATCGGTGTTAGGAGAACAAATTCATTGAAATGTCGATGATATGTCTATGAGCAGTAGAAAGTTTCAGACAATGATTAACTGTAATAATTTGTAGCATTATTTCTGTACTGTTTGCAATAAATATTATAGATGAATTAAGAATAAAAAATTCTGAATGATTTAGACTAGGTAAAAAGAAGGTTTGTAAGTAATAGGTTTGTAAGTAATTTAAGGGTTAAATTTACTAAAAATACGGTTTTCAATAATGTGACCATTTAATTTAAATCAAGATTAATTATTTTGAATATTCCATTTTTGGTCTAACAAGTATATTTGAAAAGTATATTGAAAAAATTTTAAATATAATTTATGTTTATTTAAGTAATAGCGAATTGAATTTTAAAAAATTATTAGAAGTCAGAATAAGATATACAAATGAAAAAAAAGTTTTCTCTATTTCTAAAAAAATATGATTTCAAATTTGTAATGATTTCATACATTGATCAAAGTTTTTAAAAATTTAATAATTGACTAAACCATTAAAATTTTTTGTTTTACTTTCTGCCATTCATGAAATCCAATCCATTATTTACAAATCTTTCCAGGCCCTAATCAATAAATAAATATTGGCGATGACCTCAGGAAGAATTTGATTACGATCCATTGTTAGTGTGGTGCAAAATAAAATCTTATATAATAACAGTAACCTTTACCTTCACTCACATAATTACTTAACGCAACATCACTGAAAACAAAGAGAAAAACTCGCTAATATCTCCGTTTATATCTAACAGACCATCCTAACAAAAATGTGTGTCTGAACCTATTGATTACGATACCAAACCCCTTCCCTCTCTCATCGATAACATCCACTGACAAAATGACGGGCAGCCGCATCTTGGCGTTCGTAAATGCCGTTGCACAAAATCAGGTTAGAACCGGAATGGTGCGAAGAAATTCCCGAGAAAAACACCAAGGTTTCCTATGAAGCATGACAGCTCATATTGATGCTGCTGTGAAGGAATTTTTGTGTGCCATGCAGGTACTTTCGTTATTTATTTATAAATTTTTTTTTACTGCTGTATTAACGTAGAACTTTTGATTGATTAGGTAGTTTGTTTAAAATGACACCAGAAAAGAATAGACTGGGAAGATGTTTTGGGGTTTCGCAAATAATGATTATTTATCAATATCATTCTTTTTTTGTCTGGCGAAACTGAGTTTTGGAGAAAATATTTTTCGTTTAATGTATATAAAAGTGAATCATATTACGAAAAGAACTGTTCCTGTTTTGTGAAGTGCTTATCAAAATGGATCTAATAATAGTTTGACAGAAAAAAATATCGAGGGAGAATAATTTATAATATGTTTGAATAACGCTTTAAAAGTTTATACAAGTGTCATATATTTCAAAATTCTGTAGGGCATTTTTAATTTTTAGGGGAATTATTATTCAAAATGAAATGTTTTTTTTTTATAAGCTGAATGTGTGTTAATTGGAAATTGTTAAAATAAATCGGAAAATTTATTTTTTACAATTTTTCGAAATACAAGGGAACCTAAAATATTCGCTGTTATAACCGTAGATTCGGAGCCTGAATGACCGAGAGGCTAGTGCTCTGGCGCTCGGTACGACAGGTTTCGGGTTCGAGTCCCGGCAGTGCCATGGATGTTTGTAGTGGTTCCGGAATCCACTTTAAACCGTAAGTCCCGGTCCTAATAGGATAGTAGAGCGCTGCGGGGGCATTGTTACTCCCGCGTCCATGGCTTACCATCAAGTTACACGCGCCCCCTGGGTAATGCAAAAGTGGTACGTCTGTGCAGCGCTTGCCTTAAGGCATTCAAGACCAAGCTGTCTAAGTGTTTGACAGCTGCATAAGAACAAAAAAATAACCGTAGATTTGTAGAATCAGATTTGCCCAGGATGCACCACGGTAAGACATGTGGACTTGCGCAAAGTTACACTGCACCAAAATTTTGTATTCACTACTTGAAATAAACAGGTTCAGGGATGGCATTTAAACGGTTTTATCTTTTTTTCTTCCCTCTCGAACCCAATGCAGAGGACTTTCTGGTTAACAAATTTATCATGGCTATTCGAGGCCTTGACATGGAAATGTCAAGGCCTCGGAAATCTATCATGTATTTCGTTCAAGATTTTCTACATTGTAATATCATCAGAATATTTAAATAAGCGCAGAAATAATTTGCATTAGAAATTAAAAAAAAAAAAAAGGAAGTAATGGTGTTCTATTCAGCAATTAAAAAAATTGTTTTTCATTTTACCATGATGATGTTCTCATTGAATAAATAGTTAATGCAACCGCATCCTTTTTTACCCTTTCTAATATTAAATGAATGGGAATTTCTTACATGGGGCGGGGGTGGACTATTTATGACGGCCAGTCTCTAGAAATGCACCAATCTATTCTTATAGTGGATTTCTAGTCATTTTTACTCTACACATATTTGAAAAATATTGTTCGGTAAATAAACATTATTTTACATTTAGTATTAATAATATAATCATATTAATTAAGCAATCAAAGTAGCACTAATTGCATTTTCAATAGCGAAATAAGTGTTGTTGCTTCAAAAGGGTGACAGAATGCTGGAGGGAAAAACTGAAATGAAATTATTCAACTTTCTTTACAGTTTTTATCTGTTGATGTTATTGAAGCTGTAAATAAGCGATATAGCAACATCACTTTCCAATATAATTATTATGAAATTCAGCAATAATGTTGTTGGCTTGATGGAAACTTTTACTCAATGTCTAGTTGCCAAGTTTCAATAGTCTATACAGCTAGACAAATAGGAAGCGAATCAATATCATTTAGTTCAGCAGACAAAATTCACCTTCCATTGAAATGTCCATTTATCCAACTTGCCTTATGGTCGTCGGTTTTAAGGAGACCATATTTATTGAAAATGTCGATATGCATATGAGTAGTGGAAGGTTTTCAGTCATTTAAATGGCTAATTTTAATAATTTATAGCATTTCTTCTGTATTGTTTGCAATAAATATTATAGCTGATTTAAGATCCAAAATTTCTGAAATGATTTTGACCATGAAAATAAATTGGACATTTAGTAATTTAAGATTAAAATTTAATATGATATGGATTTTCAATAATACGACCATTTAATTTGAACCAAGAGTAATTATTCAAAATATTCCATTTTGGTTTCTCACAAATATATTTGAAAAATTTATTTAAAAAATATTAAAAATAATTTATGTTTATTTAAGTAGTAGTGATTTGAATTTAAAAAAAATTATTAGTATTCAATTAACGATATATTTTAAAAATGTTTTCTCTATTTCTAAAAAAAATTTTTACTAAATTTAAATGATTTCATGCAATAATCAAAGTTTTCAAAAAATAATTGACCTAATGATTAAAATTTCTTGTTTATCTACTTTTTAAAATAAATAAAACTGCAACCATTATAAACGGCATAAAATCATTATACATAAATGACATATAACCATCATAAACTACATATTTATTATATTACTGTACCCAAAAAAAATAAGACAAATTTTTTAAAAAACTCTTTATTTATTCTTCCACATTTATTTCATCACCTTCAAAGTAATCCCCCTCCGGACAAATGCACTCATGCCAACATTTTCCAATCCTCCATGCATGCTAAAAAAGTCATCGGCAGGGATGGCCTTCATATTCCACACGGTGATTCGTTAAATCTCTTCAATCGACTCAAAACGGTTTCCCCGGGTGGTCTTTTGAGTTTTAATGAATAACCAGAAATCGCATTCATTTATGTGAATATGGTGATTTCCTGGAACGATATGGGTTTCGTTTTTGGCCAAAATGCAATTAATTGCATTTGAAAACCCAAATTGCTAGTGTTTATTTCAAAAGATGATGACAGAACGCTGAATTAAAAAAATCAATGAAATTATTCAATTATAAAATCTTTACAATTTCAACTGTTGATTGACTAATAATTTGAATCTGTAAATAGGCTATATAACAACATCCTTTTCTATAAATTATTATGAAATTAATCAATGATGATGTCGGCTTATGTAAACCTTTTACTCAATGTTTTACCCACATTCCAGTCTATACAGCTAGAAAATAAAGCGAATCAATATCATTTAGTTCAGCGACGATTTCACCTTCAATTGAAATGTCCAACTTGCTTTTTGGTATCGGTTTTAGGAGGACACATTTATTGAAATAATATGTCTATGAAGTGGAAAGTTTTCAGACATTTAAATGAATAAGCTTAATAATTTGTAGCATTTCTTCTGTATTGTTTGCAATAAATTTTAGCTGAATTAAGGACCAAAAAGTTTTGGATTTTTTGACTTAAAAATAAATTGTACATTCAGTAATTTAGAATTAAAATTTAATATGATATGGATTTTCAATAATGCTACCATTTATTTTAAACTAAGATTAACTATTTCAAAATATTTAATTTCGGTCTCTGACAAATATATTTGAAAAGCATATTAAAAAAATATTAAATATAATTAATGTTTATTTAAACAATAGTGAATTGAATTTTAAAAAATATTAGACTTACATATACAAATTTAAAATGTTTTCTATATTTCTAAAAAAAAATATAAATTTACAATTTACAATGATTTCATGCAATTATCAAAGTTTTAAAAAATAATTTCGATAAATTCTTAAAAATATCTTGTTTTATCTACTTTTAAAATAAATAAAGCCGCAACCATTATAAACGGCATAAAATCTTTATAAATGATATATGGCCATCATTAATTATGTAATTTATTAGAAACCAATGTGTAAGTTAAAAAAACCTACAAATTCTTTATAACCAAATTAGCAAAATACAAGCTCATCAACGTTAAATGATAAAGAGGATACTATAAAAGATAACTATAAATAAACGAGAAGATTATTATACTGTTTAATAATACTTTCAATTTATTTGAAAATTGTCTCAGACTAAAATGTTGTCATGGTTACACGTTAACTCATATTTTAAATGAAAACTCCGAGAAATATTTTTCATTCATTTATTTTCAATTATTATCGTTTCCTTTTACTTCTATTATAATTAGTGTTTACGTGTGCCAAAATGCTTTAACCTCTCTTGAAAAAGCCCAAAATTGCTATTTTTATACTGTTTCTGAAATTTTTGTAAGGTAGTTGAAAGGTTAGGACCATTTTTTATTAAATTATAAAATCTCTCATATATAACTCATATTCCTTTGACTAATAACTTTGTAAAAATTAGGAAATAAACTTTAATAAATTATGTATATAAGTCATTCAAAAAGGGTTATTAAAACAGTTCTAATATTTACATTCAATTCTTAACTAGAAGAAACAATGGCGTCTGATGTACATAAAAAGTGATATGTTTACATAAATATTATGTAGAGTTATATGTTTACATAAATATTATGTAGAGTTATATGTTTACATAAATATTACGTAGAGTTATATGTTTACATAAAGTTGTCTGTTATAAGTTACACAAAGTTTTACTTTTATAGGCAAATTAGGTTTAAATAAATTATTCTTGAATTTTAGAAGTACACATATCAGAATTGCGATATAATTCACTTAAAGATATATTTACTATGAATAAAACCCCACAGTATTTTCATTGATACAAAAATCAATTTTTTTATTTCATTAAAATATTATATGACTTCATTTAAAAATGTTTTATTAAATATTAAAGATGCTTTAATTTTATTAAAGTTTTAAAAATAATGTCAAGAAGCATGCCTTTATGACTTACATAAAAGTCAAATTAAAATTGACTCTTCTAAAATCAAATAAAAATAACAATAATTAATTCTTTTTCCTCATTTCACAGTTCTTTAAAAGTATTTTTGAAAAGTCTAACGAGTTTCTCTCTAGCAAATAAAAATGACAATAAGAAAAATTTTTATTTAAGAAGCTTCATTACAAATCTTACGCATTTTAATTAAATTTAAAAAGCAAAACCGTGAAATGTGATTCAATAGATTCATTAATTAAAAAAAAAAAATTTTCTCGCCATTTAAGAAAAGATGTAGAAAATTTAGAAAGATACATCCTAATCTTATTTATATCTCAATTAAATAGATATATTTTCTGAGTTTCATTAAGAAATACAAAGAGAAGGAATTACACTGCAGCTATTACACGTATTAAAATTTATTGGGAGTTTTACCTTTTTAGGCACAATTGTTTTCATTAAAATTTGCTTTTCTTAAAATGTGTTCGAACAGCTTTTTGATAATTGGCAATTAGAATGTGTTACAAATTTTCTCTTTTACAAAATCTGAATGCTTTTCTGATACTGATATAGCACTCATTACTTTTGATTCTAATTAAAATTCTTCTAGAAAGAAAATTAATTATTTAAAATTATATTTTTAAAATTTAATACTAAGATTGTAACACATTATTTGTGAATAGTTTGTTGGAATTTCGAACTACGAATGTTTGGTGCAAAAAAAGTCAACAAATCTAGAACTCAATACTTCTATGAATCTTCAAGGATAGGCACGATAAATCTGTTGAATGGAAAGACCTTTCATTGGGCTCTAAGAGGAAAAAGAGAAATGGACAAACACACATATACCACATGCCTATACCGCATTTATCACATACACACATACATATACCACATATATCACATACACACATACATATACCACACATATATCACACATACACACATACATATACCACATATATCACATACACACATACATATACCACATATATCACATACACACATACATATACCACATATATCACATACACACATACATATACATATATCACATATACACATACATATACCACATATATCACATACACACATACATATACCACATATATCACATACACACATACATATACCACATATCACACATACACACATACATATACCACATATATCACATACACACACATACACATATACCACATATATCACATACACACATACATATACCACATATATCACATACACACATATATATACCACATATATCACATACATATACCCCATATATCACATACATATACCCCATATATCACATACATATACCACATATATCACATACATATACCACATATATCACATTTACACTTACATGTACCACATATATCACATACACACATATACCACATATATCACATACACACATACATATACCGCATATATCACATACACACATATACCACATATTTGTTCCAAGTTGTGGTGATAAAATGCAAGGGCTGTAGACACTCACTCTACTTTCTGTGTGTATATGTAGGCAACTAAATTTACTAATCTGCTATTCTAATGGCGAATAACTTCAGGTCAAAAAATACACGCTTTAGGAAACAAGCAATATCATTGCAATAAGCATTGTATTGTTTCTATAAAAGGCCTTTTACGTGGAATATCAGGGAGATTCCTGTTATATTTTTGGAAGCCCCGAAAAACGCACTGATGAATGATTGGGGAAAGACATTATCTTATGGGATAACTTAATTATGTTACGAACACCCACAATTATGGGCAAGGAATGAAGGGGCATTGCTTTCTGGGGCGCCTTTTAGAAATAATTCTTCTGCATTTGTATGTTGTATGACTCCCACCTGGCAGCCTGACTGTTGATGTGAGATGTTTACCCAGGCTATTACAATCATCATCAAAATACCACATTTCTGAATGCAGTGACTGAAACAGGTGCCCCTAACGATTTTGAGTCTCAACTCTCTTACACGCTAGCTATAGGCATTACTACTGCATCATGAAACGGGTGAGTTTGATACGTTAATTTAACATTTTTAAGTTTTAATGATGTATAAAAAGAAAAATTAATAAAAACGAAATACAGTTTGTTCGAAAATACAAATTCATATTGTTTTTGAAGAAGATTTATTATTATATTTCCAATCTAATTTGTCTAGTTCATTATTCAAATTACATTGTAGTTATAATATAATTCCTATTGGAAAAAGTTACTTAAAATAATGCATAATTGATGTGCTATAGTTATTAACTGAAGTTACTTTACAATTCTTGTATTATAGAATCCAAATGCGTATAAAAAAAAGGAAAGCTTCTATTTCTCCGTTGCCTACTTATCGTAGCATTGCATATTTGCATATTATTACATTTGATATCTTTATTCAAAATAAAGAAACGTTAACAAACCAATAGATACAAAAATAAAATTTGCACATTGTTATGTAAAAGGAAAGTCAATTTAAAATTTGAATTTTGAAACTATTTTGTTTGTTTTGTTAAGAAAGATGAAAATATTTCTTGCCAGTACGAGGAATGTCATTTTGAATTCCAATGAAGTTTAATAAAAGTTGTAGATGCTTAAATTTTATATTTAAAAATATTATTGATTACTAACACATATGGGATCTTTGAATAAATATAAATGTTTTTCTTATTCACCATTTAGTATTCATCTTAACGTAAAAATAATTTTGCCAGACAATAATAAAAAAGAAATTGAAAATTGAATTGTTTTGAAATAAACAATTTGTTTTTTATTGTTTTAAAATTTTGTTTTAAAAGCTTTGAAATAATTTTTTTAACATATTTTACATATATAAAATACAAAATACATGAGGTAAAATAAAATTTAAAAGTTTTCTAAGAGAATTTTAAATTTTTGTGTCACTGATTGTTGCTAGTATTGTAAACTATATTTAGTATCCAATAGATGAGTGTCATATTTCGAAAAGTGTAAGGAATATTCAATAAGTGGTAAATGAATGTAGTAAGTACGTGTATCTTTACAGTAGTACTGTGCGTTGTTTATGGCAGGTAAATATAGAGAAACGAACGCCATCATAGCTTTTGTAGTAACACTATAAGTAATGCCCTATTGTGGCAGATGAATATAGAGAAACAAGCATCTTCATTGTAGCAGTTTAAGGAATGTCCAGTATGCGAGGAATAAGTAATGTCCAGAACATTATCTGAGTATAAGGAAACAAATGTCTTCATTGTGTAGCAATTTAAGGAATGTCCAGTAAATGGCTAGTATACATACGGTAGCATAGTAGGTTTTCAATGTAAGAAGTGTCTAGAATGAGTAGATAAATCTAGAGAAGCAATCTTCTTTATAGAGGCAGTGTAAAGGTATGATTAATGTATGTTAAATGAATGTATATTAACAAACGTCTTCTAAGTAGCAGCTTAAGGATGTCACATCTCTACATATATACACTAAATGCAGAGCGGAGTTCAATTGTAAAAGTCTCTTGATATGCGAAGACGTATAATTTATTCGAATGAAAGTGTAATAGGATGCTTGTTTGTCCCAGCATAAAGTCTATGAGTGAAGTAGAAAAATTTTAAATGATTTTGAAGCTAGAGATAGAAAGAAGCTTATCCTGGTCAAATGTTCCTTATCCTGGCGAAAATATAGAGTTTTGAAGCTACAGAGTATTACTGCTATTGAAGCTTTTAAAAGTGGGGGCCTGATGGCCGAGTGGCTAGCGCTCTGACGCATGGTACCACATGTATCGGGTTCGAGTCCCGGCTGTGATATGGATGTTTGTAGTGGTTCGGAATCCACTTTAAATAGTAGGTCCCGGTCCCTAATAGGATCGTAGAGCGTTGCGGGAGCATTGTTACTCCGCGTCCGCGGCTTATCTTCAAGTTACACGCGCCTCCTGGGTAATGCAAAGTGAGTAACGTCTGGGCAGCGCTTGCCTTAAGGCATCAAGACTAAGCTGTCTAAGTGTTTGCCAGCTGCATTAGAAAGAAAAAAAAGCTTTTAAAAGTTACAATTGGCGATTTACAAAACTACAAATTGGAATTAATTGATTTGGTGTGTTTCTTTATGGTCAAAAACACTTTATTTCTTTAATGAAAACAACTTTTTTTATTTACTGCAGCTGGAAACACCTCGAGCTGTTAATCGACGGGTGGGTGGTCAGTGAATTTGAAAAGTTGAAATAATTGAGAGGCCAGCAATGCGGGGCCAGCAAGGTCAGTAAGGTATCATCGCCTTTCTTCTAAGAAAGTAGCTAACGGAAACTATTTCACCTACCTCAATAAATAACTGTAAGATAGTGGGAGTGTAGCTATGTAAAATCAGAGAGATATTTTTAAACAGCGGGATGGTAGGGGTTTTTTAAGAACAGTGAAGAGAGTTTCATTTCGTTTTTTTTTTTCGTTAATTCCATAAATGCTTGACACTTAATTGCTCTAACAATGTCTGCCAAAAAATGTAACATGAGACACCAAGTCAAATTACACTACATTCACTATCCAGTTACATTATACACTCATGTCCATAAATTTAGGATAATTCGGAATCACACAGAAATTGAACTCTAAAATAAAAGAAGAATTATGTAGAATTATCACATCTTGAAGAAGAATATGCAAATTACAGAAAACCACCAGATGGAGCGGATAGTACGTCACAATGACGAGAGTGTAAGAGAGGGGTATATAAGGAATGGTGGCAAAGAAGTAAAATTGTTCACAAGCTCTTTAAAGCCTTTCAGTGCAATAACCGCATAGTTATGGCACAAAGGAAGCATTTGGATGATTTTTTACGTGATAGAATTATCGAACGACTGGCATGTGGACGTACCCAGCTGGAAGTATCCGAGGAACTAGAGTGTCATCTCCAGGCTATGGCAACGATTCCAAGATGATGGTAATGTGAGTAGATGTTACAGCACAGGTCGCCCCCGAGTTACAACGCCGAATGAGGACCGGTATTTAGCAGTTACTGCCAAAAGAAACAGACGGAGCACAGCATCAGACCTGTCTCGTCAGCTCTCTTCAGCTACCGGTACGACAGTTTCAAAAGACCGTGTACAGACGCTTAGGGCACATTGGTCTATATGCTCGTAGGCCTGTCAGATAGATGTGTTCCACTTACCGCAACTCACTGTCGCCTGCGATTAACCTGGAGTAGAGAGCATGCATTGTGGACACCGCAACAGTGGTCTTGTGTGATGTTTTCCGACGAGTCCAGGTTTGGTTTTGCAGTCTGATTCTCGCCGGACTTTCATATGGAGAGCGCCAGGTACCCGTTACCACCAAGAGAACACCATTGAACGACACCGTTACGGTGGTGCAGGAGGGCTCGTTTGAGGAGAAATTATTCTTGGTTCCAGAACTGACCTGCATGTTCAGAGTGTAACGATGACAGGCCACATCTATCGGGATGTCATTCGGGAGCAACATGTACGTTTGTTTCGGGGCGCCATGGGTGCTGAATTTCTGTTTATGGATGACAACTCCCGTCCTCACCGTGCAAACATTGTAGACGAATGCCTTCAATTTCAGGATATCACCGTTTGGATTGGCCAGCATACTCACCGGACCTGAATCCAATAGAGCATGTGTGGTATATGCTTGGCCGACGAATTGCAACCCGTCAACCCCCCACCTGTCAACCGAAACTTCGGAGGGCATTGCTTGATGAGTGGTGTAATATTCCCCAAGATCAGATTGATAATTTTGATACTCAGCATGCCTAGGCGTTGTAAGGCCTGTATTGCATCGAGCGGAGACATACTCCGTATTAACCATCATATTAACCATGTTATAATGTTTTTTGTAAATAGGTTCTTTTTTTAAATTTGCTCCAGGGAGTAAAAATCGCAATTTTTATTAATTATGCCAAACATATAGCATCTTTTTTTGCTCTTTACCTTTTGTTTAATAAATAGACTATACAAATAAGTCAAATTTGTTTTGCTTCTGTCTCTTTCTTTGCCTGAACTTCATTATCCTTAATTTATGGACATGAGTGTATTTTCCAATTTGGCAAAATATGGGAAAAAAAAATAAGCGAGTTATGCCGGGTAATCGAAAAAAAAAAAAACTTTGAACTAATTAATCATTGATTATTTAACCCTACACTATACACGTCATTTATTTACATACCTACAGCTTCATCAATCTTTTACAGGTGATTATGAAACGATTTACCTGAATTTTATGGGTAATTATGAAATGTATGGTGAAAGTATTTAATAATTAAAAAAAATGTATCTACTTCCAGAACGATAGCATTAAATCAAGCAAAAATTATTTAAGGAGTAGCGTCCTCCTACCTAAATCCTACCTCCTACCGTCCTCCTACCTTTATCTAAAGTCGAGATCGAATAGCACTGTCAAAAATAACCGTTAATTCTTCGTTTCGTCTCTTGGATTTGACCGCTAATTCTCGTCAACATAATTAAATTAACAGTTGCGTTATTATTTGCATAAGCCTATTAGGTTTGTGAACTGAAGGAGCCTAGTTGGATAAGATAAAACTCTTCCACCGTATTCGAAAAAGAGGATGCGAATTACTTGCTTCTCCCCATTTATTCCTAATTATGGCTTTAGAACGAAATGTAGCAGTACCACGTTGGTGCACACGGCTATTTATACATGACTATGACTCTAACGGTAAATGAACTCATGTCAAGTGTTATGCAAATGATGTAATTTTAAATTTTATAAATATTTACAGTTTAACTAATTTAGGTAAAATCTTAATTTTTAGTAACCTAAAATGACTTAACTTATTTATTATTAATAAATATGTAAAGTCTTTTTTATTTTCATTCGAAAAGGATTTGATTGGTTTTAAAATTCGTGATACTCTTAACTCAACCTAGCTCCATGGCCATGAAGCACTGTTAAATAATTGCTGAAATCAACTGCCAAAAAATTTTTTACCAATTCGAAGATTTAAATTTAACCAGTGTTAAAATTAGCTTTGTCCTAACGCCATCTAAGGTCGAGATTGAATAGCATTGTCAAAAATAACTTTAATTTTCAGTTGAATCAATTTGAATTGACAGTTAATTCAATTCTGTAGTTAAATTAACAGTTGCGTTAATATTTACACAGACCTATTAGCTTTGTGAACTGAAGGAGCTCGTTTGAATATCTCGCACGTAAAGCTAAATCATATCCATTCTAGATATCCATTTCAGAAATGAGCAAGATAAAAGTAATTTAAAACTCTTTTATCCTATTCGAAAAAAAAAGAGGAGAATTCCTTGTTTCTTCTCTCTTTAGAACGGAGACTTTAGAACGAAATGTAGCAGTCCCACTTTGGTGCATGCACCTTGGCTATTTACATGACTATGATTCTAATGGTGAATGACCTCATGTCAAGTGCTACACATTTTAAAAGCAAAACATATTTTTTAAAGCAAAAGTGTCTTTCACAGCTATGCAAATGATGTCATTTTAAATATTTACAATTTAACTAATTTTAGTAAAATCTTAATTTTTATTCCGCTTTATAATTAATAAATAAATAAAGTCTTTTTTATTTTCTTTCGAAAAGGAAGCAATTATATATTAAACAGTTAGAATCGTATCATTAATTAAGTGAAAAGCAATGACAAAATATCTTGGAAACTTTTGCTGTTTATGAGTCAGTGAGTTTGAACCGCACTAAGGTGAAACAAAATCCAATCACAACTAATGAAATATGTCTTAGTATAACCACTTAGTATTTCTGTAAATTGATTTATCACTAAATTTATTAATTGTTTTCGTAAAAATACATGAACATAATTGTTAACAAATCATTAATTTCCACGAAAACATGTAACTTAGACGTTTTTTAATTAATGGCATACCTGTCTTATCAGATAAATTATTTAAATAAAATAACTACAACAATGATTAAAGTATTCTCTTTTTGGCTTTCTAGTAAATTTATCCGCTTTTCAAGTAAATTTATCTCTACAAGGCAAAGACGCATTTTATTTTAGTGCAAATTGATTTATTATAAATATATATTAATAATAAATAAATGGAAGGATATAACATAACTTTTAATTATTTATATGCATATAAAATAATATTAAAAACTCAAAACAGCGTTCTTATGAACATGGAATATCTCATTTATAATTTAATATGAATATAGTATTCATATTAAATTATAAATAAAATATTCCATGTTCATATGCATATGTTATTCTTTTATGTACTAGATATTGCTATTTTCTGATTATAAAATACTAAATGGTAATGTTATTTATTCCAATACACATATAATTAAAAAAATTTTACTTAATATCGTAAGATGATAACTAGTATCTTTTACTAACTTTTGATAATATATTTGAACAATATAAGAATAATATATAAATAAACATTTTTTCGCTTCGGTTATACTCTTACCTGCAATAAGATTATTAATTTAAAAAAAAATTCAGATATTAATTTTCATATATGTATATATATAATATATATATATATTTCATATGCATGTGAGACTAATCGCTAAAAAATAAATTAATTATTAAATTATTACTTTTCATTGAAAATATTCTGTAACTTAAAATGAAAAATATTACTTAATTTTTAAATATACTTTTAAACTCTCGTTTGTACTTTTATAAGAATGATTCAATCAATGGAAATTTCATAAATAAAAAAAATCAAGGGCAAACAAATAATATCGAACACAGGTAACCTCCAATCCTTACGTATTTAATAAAATATACCCTATAAACAAAAATTAAGGATACATAACTTATCAAAACTACTATCTCCACTGATTTTTAATAAACATTTTATATTTTAACGTGCAGTAGACAAATCAGTTATGAAAAATGAAAGAACCGGAAAAAAATAGGATCACACAAATATTTCTTTTAAATTAAACATTACAAAATTCACAAAGGTTTTTTTTTTTTTTTCATCATTTAAAAAGTGAAAACTTCGCATGAATAATATTTTTAGGAAGAATAAATTGATTTAAAAAAATAGCTTTGTAGGCACGATAAAAGAATAAATAATAACATATTTTTCAATATTGTATGGATAAAGAGTCATTTATCAAATCAATAATTGTGTATTTAGCTGATAAAACCGATGGATATATCGAATTTAACGGAGATGGAAAGTCAGAGTCAGGGCAAGAAAATATTTGAAGGAATCGAAATCAGGAATCGATTTAAAAATTCGACTCTTTTATAAAAATATTTTTTATTTTTCTAAAATTTTAATTATTAATGTTAAAATTAATTGTTAAGAAGGCAATTAAGTTGTAGGTTTAGCAATTAATTGCCTATAACCACTAGCAAAGACAGTTGTTTTAGCACCATAGCAAGTTAATGCTGAGAGATTTTTCTCAGTACTCAGGTTGACAAAAAGTTACTTTGGCTCAACTAGAAATAAGATCTGTTAGAAGCTATCCGATTATTAAGAAAAAAATTAAGATTTAAATGTATTAAAATAGAAATGATGTACTTGAAATGTAAAATTTTTTAGTTGTCTTAAACTATTTTATAATACTTCAGCCCTTATCACATAGGTACTGTTATTCTTATATATATATTAAAAGCAAATTTAAAATATAAGATCTTTTTTTTTAAGTTATTAAAAGTACTATAACCATAAAAATTATAAAAAAAATACTTTGAATTGTTTTTAGGTATATGAGTTCAATAGAAGTCATTGAATTTATTTTGAATATTCTTTGAAATCCATTAGTAAAGATCATAGAAAAAAAATTATGGAAAGTTTTTTTTTTCTTCTAATGCAGCTGGCAAATAGACCGTGATCTTCGCCATAAGGGCTGCACCGATGTTACTCACTTTGCACTACCCAGGGGCGCGTGTAACTTGAAGATAAGCCATGGACACGGAGTAACATTGCCCCCGCAGCGCTCTACGATCCTGTTAGGACAAGGACCTACGGCTTAAAGTGGATTCCGAACCACTATAAACACCCATGGCAAATCCGGGATTTGAACCCGATACCTGTGGTACCGAACGCCAGAGCGCTAGCCATTCGGCCATCAGACCCCAAATTATGGAAAGTAGTCAGAAATATTATAGCCTACCCCCAACCTACCTTCCCAGCCAAGCCTGAAATTTAACGTGTATGAAAATATTATTCATCTTAATGTTTTTAAGGAGAAAATTAATTCTTGCACTTTTTACTAAAACAATAGATAATCTTAGTAATGTTAAAAGTAGAAAAAATGATATTCTTGTTTGGTTTTTTTCGCGATATCTAGTTTCATATACTCTCATGTTTTACTTGGATAAGTCATAAAGATAAGATAAGTCATAAAGATAAGATAAGCGGATAAGAAAAACAGCGCATTGAATTTTAGAATAGTTTTTAGATGTAAACTGGTCCGCATTTACGTATAGTATGGAAGAAAACAATTTGAATGTCGAGCGGCTTATGTGCATTGACACAATTACCATCGTGTCTTCTTGTTTCTGCCAGGGCTCTCCTATACCCAAACTGGCCAAGTTACAATGCATCACGATTTAGGCACTTCTTGAAATTGTTTAAAACCTAAGAAATAACAATTTTGTACATTTTATAAAAACGACGGATTGTCTATTGTTTTACTAAAAACGGTTGTTCAGTACCGAGAACTTTCAAAGAGAATGCCTGTTGGCGAAAACACCGTTTCTTCAAGGTGAGATGTTGAGACATTTCATCTGTAAAGAACAAAGAGAAAAAACGAACGGTGAAGTGAAACGTTTGTACGACGTGGCAAAGGGGAGAACAGAACATTTTAATATTCTCAACGTAGCACATCAACTGCGGGCCTTTTTTTACACCAGAAGAATTTCAAAAAAGGTCTGGAGATTTTTTATACTTCATTCACACTTTTCTCGCATTTTCTTGCAGTGCAGTTTTTCAGTCCGTATTTTATAACACTTTTGCATAGTTTCAAGAAAACGGTTCTTTTATGTCATAAGACATTTATTTTAAGTTTTTAGTAAAAGGAATGTTAATTAAAATGAATTTAAAATTTTATCTTTTGCTTTGGGTTTATCTTTTGGTTTTTTTTTTTGGACTTTTTTACTTTACTTTACTCCTTGGTTTACTTTTTACTTTTCTTTTGGACACCGTATTGGTTTAGTTTAAAATAAAGAAAAATAATAAATAATCAGAAAATAGATTTATTCGATTTATTTACAAATAAGTTTCTCAAAAGGTAATTGGTAATGTAATCAGTTAATTTTTGAAGAAAATTTATGAGGATATTTTAATCGATAAAATATTTGCATTAATCGATTTGCATTAATAATCACCATGCACTGAAAGACTATTAAATCCAAAATAATACATTGATTTTTCCGATTTTAAGTAAGCACCTTTCTTTTTTCGAGCAAAAACTTCACATGATTTTCAATAATGAAATGTATTTAATTTTTATTTTAGTAACCATTTTGCCAATCAACACAAAATACATCAAAATCTATTTGATGAACAACGAAGAACTGTAAAATAAGATTTATTAACTTAACTTACTTAACTTACATAGATACTTAAATTTCTATTGTTGTATCGATAAAAATAATTGTAAAGTATTGCTCAATTACGAATTATAAGGCTTAATTTAGTTTTAGTGATCACTATTTCAATTATAAATATTAATCAATAGAATATTAGCAACCATTTGAGTATTAAAAATTCGAATTCAATTTAACATTCGGTTACTGCTAAAACAGGTAAATTGAATTTTATTTTCTTTTTCTGTTATCTTTTTATATAAAAATATACAATTGAAAGAATGAAGCGATAATATACTGCAGATGAATTTTTAATAATTTAAAATTATTCATGCGTTAAGTCATATTTAATCAATCTAGTATTTAGTTACTTTTTCGTTGAGTCTTTATATAATAAAAATTTTCTTAAAAATATAAGTCATAATATTAGGAAAATTACTTCTGATTTTCACTGAAATTAATTCTTACTTAAATAAACTTCTGTTGATAAACTTTCCAACTGAAATAAACCTCCTTTTTATCCACAGTTGCTCAAAGACTTTAGTAAATTCCTATCACTTCGTTCTCAGAAGGATTTATCACATAGACACATTCTCTCCAGTTTTCTACAAGTGGACTTTCCTGTGTCTGGAATGCCTTGGAAAAATCATTATGTCTTCAGGTCAAGGAAATCCTGCGTATATTAGAGTGCTAAAGCAACTGTAAAAACGCTCTAGGGGCACTAATTTACTACCTTTTATACGAACAGGGATACCTAAATGGGTAAGTGGCGTTTATGGCGGAAACACGGGATCAGAAAATAGTCTGCAACGAATTCGAACCGTCTCCCTTCTTTTT
The DNA here is from genome assembly GCA_021605095.1 of Caerostris extrusa. Lineage (NCBI taxonomy): Eukaryota > Metazoa > Arthropoda > Arachnida > Araneae > Araneidae > Caerostris > Caerostris extrusa. The sequence continues at coordinate 40,639 of BPLR01020263.1, read as the reverse complement.
ATAGAGCTGTGTTAATGGGATCACGTCATTACGGAGTTGCTTTCCCCTTATGAAATAACGTGCAGGGCATAAGGTGGATGAAAGGCTGGCGAAGGGAAAATAATTAGATCAGGGTGCTCATCTGAAGTGCTGAAATTAATTCGATGGAAGAACGTGAAGAATGTAATATTCAGAGAAAGAATCTGAAGAATCTAATATCAATTTTACTTGCGATTTTAACCTTCCTAAACAATGGAGATATAAGATTAATTTTTGTGTTTTAACTGAACTGAAATGTTTTTAAAGAATATGAAAATGCAAAAATTCTCCAATAGTGTAATCTCGTATAACGCGGTTAGGGTTAAGAAGTTAAAACATAAAAAAAGCACATAAACATGCAGATTATATCTATATACAGGGTGATTATAATTAAAGTTCCACTTTAACAATGCTATAAAAAAGAACCTCTCGTCACAATGAGTTCAAATTTGAACTGAAGATACGGTATGACATCATAAAAGTTCCACCGATTTTTCCCCTTTAATTTGGTATGTCCTTGCCGTGGTGGTTGGGTTTTCCACTAACAGTGCCACAACTTTTTGAATGACTTGGAAGTTAGTTTTTCGTCGAAAAACCGAAACATTGAGCCGAAGCACATTGAACACTACAGTTGGTTTAATGTGCAACTCATGCCAAATACGTTGCAATTTCGATTCAAAATATCACTGGCAGCCGATTTCACTTTCATTATGCAGCTTATAGTGCCATCTATTACAAAACTTTGGAACTGTTTTTGATGCCGTAGCGTTTCCTCCTTCTTCAAGTATCTTTAGTTCAAATTTGAACATTGTGACGAGTGGTTCTTTTTTTACAGCATTTTGGAAGTATTTTATATATAAAGTAATATATATATATGCAGATGAATATTCCCCCTAAAACGAGACAATTGCTGAGCTAACGTTTTACATGTTAATATAATATAAAGAATATGCAACTCATGCCAAATACGTTATAATTTCGATTCAAAATATCACTGGCAGCCTAATTCACTCTCTTTATGCCGCTTACAGCGCCATGCTTCCCAAATTACTTTCTGATATTTTAAAGTGAATTTTTGCCAGATAAAATATATGCAAAGAAAAAATCATTCATTTTTTTATTTTCGATAAACATTACTTACATCCGGGAATCAATAAAAAAATTTAATTTTTTCAAAAATAATCAATAATTGGGGAATTTTAGGCATTTTTAATCCATATAAGTTCATAGTAAAAGGAGAAAATCGTGAGGACAGTCAATATATATTATATGCTTAACTAACAGGATGAACTCCGAAACAAAATAGATAATACGCAGATGCAATGCGAGTCAAGTTTAATTAAAAAATATTGAATGAGATACTGGAAAATCTTTAAAGTTCTTATCTACATGCGCATTCATTTACTGTTTTTAAGTCTCAAATTTCGTTGTAGAAAAGCTGCATTAGTGGATGAAATTTCTTCAAATGTAAATCTTATTATAGAAAAAACATTTATAAGAATACTATCTTATGACAATTCCCCTAATTCTCTAATCTTCATATAATAAATTTCTTGTTAAATGGATATATATATTAAAAGTTGTAAATTTGATAATTGGAGGATTGCCTTCAGTTATTGTTGTTATTTTTAATTATTTATAAAATTAGTCTGTTGAATTATACTAATGTCAAATAAAGTTATACATTATATTTAGCGTCGTGATAGGCATAATTTAATAGCAGAAAAAGTAATTCTTATTTACTGCAATTTTCTGATTATAATATGTGATTTATTGAATTATTGGCAATTAAGTCATTTAGAATTGCTAATAAAGCCAAGACCTTCTTGTTTCTTAATAATTCTGAACAATTATTTATCATTTTCCTTGCAATGCATTTACCCATAAGCAAATTACTTTTATGTAAATAATTTAGTAGTATTTTAATAAAAATAAATCAATGCATTTTTAGAACTTGTAGAATTAATGTATATGACTAGATTTGTAGCATTTCTTACAATATTAAACAAATTTAAGTTATTTTTAATGAGAAATTTATAGTTTGATGATGTTTCGTTACAAAGAAATTATAATTATAATTATATATTTGTATAGTATATAATGGAATTAAACCTTCCTTAGATACTAATTTTTTTTTTTGTCGATATCTTTTCGTTTTTATGTAAATAATAGGAATATCATCATTGTTACAATTTGTAAAGTATTTTTGAATAATTACCTTCAAAATATAAAACTTTAAAAATTGATAATATTGTAATTGTTTTTATAAAAACTTATATAAAAATTTTTATACTCAGCAAACATAAAATTAAATTAACATGAGAAGAATATAAAAGTTTGAAATTTTTTTTTCTACACTTTCATTATAAGAAAATAGCGCATTTTAAAAAATGATTCACAATTTGATTTCGTAAACATATAAACTCAATACTTATAATTATTAATTATTAGGACTGAAAGCTAAGAAATGCAACTGCATTTTAAGCAGTACTTAAAGTGAGGGAAAGTGTAAAGAAGAGAAGAGAAGAAAAAGCGAAGTAAGAAGTAAAATTCTTCATAGAAGTAAGTGGAGAAGTAAAATTCTTTAATTTTGAGTTAAATTATTCTTTTCTTTTATAGAGATAAACGTATAAAACTTACAATTTTTAAACCTTGCAATTAAACTTTTAAATTGTTTCTATTTAATAGTTTATGTCAAATAAATATACTTTCTTGGTTTATAATCAAAACAAATCCATTTTTAAATAGAAAGCAAACATTAAATTTTTAAAAGAATTCAAGTCCTTTTGTTACGTTGTTAAATATTTTGATATGAAATAAATAATTTCTTATTAGTACAATATTCCGTTTACTTTCAAATATATTTCAGGAAAATTCAAAACATAAAGAACTTATTACAAGAAATGGAATAGTATTAATTGTGAAAGTAAATGGATATGCTTTTAAAATCAAATCATTATTATTAAATTGAACAAGTTTTGTCGAAATCCCTAAAATTCAGAATAGAATTGATGACATCGATTAAAATATAGAATCTTTTCATTTCCTTATTTTATATTAAATAGTTTTAATTACAGTCCTATAAATTGAATTCCTTTCAAATAGGGGTCTCATTTTCTTACTAAAACAATTACAAAGCAAACAGCTTTGTAAACTTGGTAGACAGAGTATTTTGTTGATTGGATTTATCTGCTCGCATGAAAGTCCGGAGCTCAACAAAGGCAGTAAATAAATATTCTCGTGGAAGGGAAACCCGGCGGTCCCTTATTTACATTGAGAGAGGGCAGTGAACACATACTTGTTCAACTATAAATTGAGTTTTCTTAATTCCTTGATTCTTTCCCCCTATATTTGATTTTTAAAATTTAGTTTTAATTGTTTTTGGTAGTTTTTATCTAACTTTAGTTTTCATTTGTTAAATTTTTAAAACGACATTTAAAAGATCTTTATAATTCACTCAATTAACATAAGATTCTACTTACTTTATGGTTTAGCAAATAGATTGGTTTGAATGTAGATTGGTTGCAAAACGGAACGGTACAGTCCTTTAAGGAACAGTAAAAAGATGTGAGGGAAGTGATAATGTCCTCTTGTGCAATATTTTTTTTTTTGAGGGGAGGGGGATGGCGTAGTCGTTCAATGTAAATAAGGAGGATAATTAAAACATTAAGAATGATAAGAACATAAGGAAGTTTAAAAAAAAATTTCATACGTTCCACCTATTTTATTAGATTAGATTTCAGCTGATAGCTAATAATGGCCTTAAGATAATAATAAAAATACTACTAGGTAAGAATTAGTAAGTCCATGCTTATATTAACTAGAATATGTTCATTAATGGCGTATAGATTATACAATATTTTAAATAAGTATAAAATGTTTAACTTCCAAATGATGACATCCAGAGTATATAAAATTCACATCATTTATTTACATGTCATGTATTTAAACGAATCTGAAGGCATTGACAACCATTCGTTAAAATTTTATTGTTTCAATATATCTTATTTACACCTTTAGTATATTTTAAGACCGAGCCATATGAATATCTTTTTTTCTTTCTTCTAATGCAGCTGGCATATAGACCGTGATCTTTCGGCATATGCACCGATGCATAATTAACTTGAAGATAAGCCACGGACGCGGAGTAACAATGCCCCCGCAGCGCTCTACGATCCTAAAACCGGGACCTACAGAAAGTGGATTCAACCACTACAACACCCATGGGCAAAGCCGGGATTTAACCCGATACCTGTGGTACCGAACGGCAGAGCGCTAGCCATTCAGCCATCAGGCCCCCGCCATATGCATATATTATAATAAATATTTAACTATATACTGAAAACAGGGGCTGATTTACAGGATAAAAAAGGCTGCAGGATAAATATGTTTGAGAACCATTAGTTTTGCACAAGAGAATGAGAAAATGATGAAAACGACGAATATGAGAAACCTTGCAATTTATCTTATACTATGAATAGATGTCTTTTAAAGACCATTAAACATGGAAATTCATTAACTTGTACGATAAATACAGATGATTTATAATTATTTCATAACAATTTATTAAAAGTATACTTGTTCTTGTTCGATTTGAATGTTGATTATATACAAGAATTATAGATACAGTAAGCTGTTTATAAAGGAATTAACAGGGAAAAATTATGGTTAAAAAAGAAACGATAAGTGGTACGACTAATTTCAGTATAATCAAAAAGTATAATAAAGAACAAGTAATTTTATTACAAATCCTCCAGAAATGTTCAAAATTAAATGAGAAATCATACGATTGTCACATTTCCATTAACATATATATATATATATATATAATATATAATATACATATATAATATATGAATAAATTCAAATAAATAATTTTCTGATTTCAGGATATGACCGGGAAATTAGCTACTAAAGCTTACATCAACTTATGAGATGAGGAGTAGTTGAAAACTTCAAAGGATGTTGTCACATTCATAGATGATATAACGGCGGTTTTTTTTTTCAGTTCAAACTACAAAGCATGGAGGGCCTGATGGCCGAGTGGCTAGCGCTCTGGCGTTCAGAATCATAGGTTTCGGGATCGAGTCCCGCCGGTGCCATGGAGGTTTGAAGTGATTCGGAATCCCCTTTAAACCGTAGGCCCGGGTCTAACAGGATCGTAGAGGGTTGCGAGGGCATTGTTATTCCATGTCCGTATCCTATCTTCCAGCTACACGCACCTCCTGGGTAGTGCTAAGTGAGTAACGTCGGTGCGGCGTTTGTCTTAAGGCATCAAAGACAATTGTCTAAGTGTTTGCCAGCTGCATTAAAAAAAACTGCAAAGCATGGGTTCAGACAAACATCTTGTCAAATATTTCAAACTGAACACGGCTTTAGATTGAACAGGGCCGACGAAATTTTAACAGGCCTCGATTGTAGTTCCTGTGAAAATTAGCAAGTTTAATTTCGGCCTGTTAATTAAAAATCTTCTTATACTAGAGTATAAATTTGCAAGTGGAATTTCTGAGCACCACATGAGAAACCGGTTCACAATAATCTGAATGGAACTTGAATGACATATTATTTCGGATGTCGGAATAGAGAAAAAAACTGCTCTAGCCGATTTTTATGCATTGTTTGAAAAGATTTATGATCTGCAGAGTAGCACCTACACTCGCTCATTAGAGGAGAATTCGGGGGTTGTTTGTTGAGTTCAGACTGCAATGTTTGTCATGGCGTTTCAAATGTGGACGCGAATTGTAGACTGTTTTTTTTTTTTTATTAATCTTTATCGTCAAGGTTTAAATATTGCTTTCCCACGTATAAAAATATGAATCAGTATCCCTTTGAAAGATTATCGGATTGAAATTTCCTCTACTTCAACATGCAAACATGAATGTGTGAACATGAACATGAATAACATGAATTATTGAAGATTTGATTCGTCGTTCTACGGCCATTTGTACGTTCACGCTATAGAACGTGTTCGAATACACTTGAATGGATCTCTTCGCCGTTTTAATGACGTTTCCAGGGGGCACCGAGACCAAATGCCCCCAAAACCTATAACGTGCATTCCGAACCATTAACAAACATCCATGTCACCGCCAGGATTCGAAACTGAAGCCTGTGGTACAAAAGGCCAGAGCACTAGCCAATTGGCCGCCAGGCCGCCATGAATTGGTGAAGCAGGTCTATATAATGCATCCAAAATTATACTATCGTTTGTTGTATCTAGATTTAAAGTTAAGATTCATTTAATAAAGAATAAAAATTAGATTTAATCATTCATATCTCTAAAGTTTCAACTTGTTAGTATTTATAATTCTTGTTTTCCGTCAAATTTTTTTTTTATATTAATAGAAAATATATAAATGAATACATTATATTTCAGAACACTCTATATTTGGGATAATGTTTTCAAAATATCTTAACTTATATTTGTTAGTCTTTTGAAATCTAATGTATTAAATCTTTTTTAATAGAACATTGAGGAAATTATAATGATTGCACTTTTGAATTATTTGACTTCAGGGCAAAGGACAAAAAAAAAAAAGCGAATGCTTTGTATGTGAAGTATATTTTGCATTTAAAGGGCAATAAATATCAGAAAATTATTTTTTCCAGATTTTTAAAAAATAAAATAATGAATAACTTTTCTCATTATACTGTCCCCTTTTATTGTTATTGCTCAAGCTTTTGTGAAATTCAATAAATAAAAAAAAAAAAAAAAATTTACAGAGGAACTATGATTTTACAAAAACAAAAAATTGTCAATAAAATATACATTTGTAATGTTATTTTTCAAATAAATGCATTTCAAATTTCTATATTTTATTAATTAATAATTTATTTTGGGAAGGGAATAATTTATTGAATATTTTTTTTTTTAGCTTTTGGTAGAAATTTTTTTTTCTAAATTAATTAATAGTTTAGAAAACGATAAGTTTTAATTTGTTAAACAATGAGCGTTGATAACAGATGTAATTTCTTCAAGATTTGGGTCATCCCTAAAATTATCCTGTATTTATATTATTACTTGTAATTTATAATGACAAAAAAATTTTCTTTTGAAGTTTAAAAAAGGATATAATTAAAATGTATATAACTAATATTAGTCACTCAAATATTTTTCACTTACTGATGATGCCTTTCCTTCTATTATAAAATAAATTATCCAAACTTATTCATGATTGCGTCAGAATGTTTTACATTAATAGTCGGATTACTTTGTTAAAATTGTATAGATATTGGCCAATAACACTGAGAATGTGGGACCGTTATCTATAAAAGCCCTTCTAAACGAGACATTTCATTCCATAATTGCCCTGAAAGGCATTACTCCTCATCTCAAAATTATTTTGAAAGACATTAGACGTTCTCTCATGATTAACCTGATAGACCTTTCTCCAGGTCCCTTGTTTATCCTTTATTATCACTACTCCTAATCCAATAATTTGCATTTATGATTCAATAATTACCGAGAATATTTTCAATATTACCGTTATTTTCATGATTTTTCAATAATTACCGAGAATATTTTCAATAATTACCGAAAATATTTCCAATAATTACCGAATCACCAATTATATTTTTCTGGCCATATTCGTGACCAAATTATAGTGTTTTATAGCCAGCAGTCTAAAAACGTAAGTTCTATTCACACCAGCAATCTAAAAGACGTAAGTTCTATTCACACTCAAGGTGTTCGTAATACTACTGCTTAAAAAAAAAATATTTATGGGGATTGTGCCAGAATGTTTTACATAAAAATAAGCTTTTTTTCATTGGCGCAATGGCCCTATAGTGCACAAAGGCCATCTGCCTACTGGCAGATTTCGAGACAGTTGATGTTTTCTTTTACGAGATAGGGTTATTAGTCCTACGCCCAACGCTTCATAGTCATATTAGACGGGGACCTACGATTTAAAGTGCATTCCGGACCACTACAAATATACATGGCTCCTCCGGGACTCGAACCAGAAACTTGTGGTACCGGTTACCAGGCTAGTCACTCGGCCGTCAGGCCCCAATAATAGGATTATTTTGTTGAAATTGTATAAATACTGGCCAATGACCCTGGAAATGTCGACCGTTATCTATAAAAACCCGTTTAAAAGACAGTACAGCTGATCCCATTATTACCCTGACAGGCATTAATCCTCATTACACAATTATTTTGAAAGACATTAGTCGTCCTCCCATTATTACCTAGATAAAAATTACTCCTCATCCAGTATTTATATGAAAGGCATTACTCATCATCCTATAATTTCAATGGAAGAATTACCTATGATCCAATAATTACCGAATTACCACCCATGCTCCTTATTTTCTCATACAGAGAAAATATATCAACCTCTCGGTGGTGCATTCTGGGAATCAGATTATTCTACTGCCTGGATTTATAAAGTGAAGAATAATGAAGGACAAGGCAAGGGAGAAAAATTCAACGAGAAATATATTTTTCTAATAATTACGATTGTTTAAAAGACAAATTACATACCAAATCTTCGTAAACAAATAAAAGTCATTTCCATTCGTAGTTTCTCAATGACTTGACATTTTAATCATTTCATTCCAAGAAAGATTTATCTCTAGAAAGAAATTCTCACAAGTGGCCTTCACCAAGTCTCAAATGTCTTTAAAAGGTCGTTACGTGTTAAGGTCAACGAAGTCATGTGTTTATTTTAGGTATAATGCAACAGTAAAAACACTCGAGTGGCACTCACTCTTCTACCTTTTATATGCAACAAAGGAACTCAAGTAGGAAGATGACATTAATGGCGAAAAGTGCAGAATTCGCGAACACTTTCTAGAAATGATTTCAGACGTCTTCTCTACCATTCTTTTTAAAGGGCTCTGTTAACGAGATCTCTTTATTATGGAGTTGGTCTCCTTAAGAAGTTACATTTATGCATGAAAGTTCGTACGAGATTAAATGTTCGAGGTATTAAAAATAATTAAATGTCCAAGTGTAAAATAGGAATACTGAAATAAATATGAACTCAACGGAATGTTTTTGAATTGGATTTGTTATTGTTGTTCTAATTATTTTGTTATATATTCGAGTTATGGAACATAAAAGGTGACAAATAATTATATTTGTATTTTGAATTTAAAGAAATGTCTTTTTATTGATGAATGAATTTTAAAAGTTTACAGATGAACCTGAAAAGACCTTAAGCTTCTTCATATTAATACACGGTCCATTTCCTCTTAATACACTGCTTGAAACTATATTTATTCACAAAATGAGGAATTAGAATAAATCTATAAAACGATACTTTATCATAAATTTCAAAGTGGACCTTTGAGGTCAAATAATCTCATTTAGAAAAAAATGATCAATGGATGATGGATTTCCAAATTTTAGTCTTTGGCATGTTAGCCATCAGCCATTTTGGTTTCCAATATTTTAGAAATTTCACTAAAAATAACTAAGTATAGCAGACAAGTTTGAATATGAATCAATATGAAACCTGAAAATAAATCTTTAAATTAATTTATCAGCTCTTAAATATGCAGCAATTCAAAAATTTATTTACTTTTTTAATAAAAAATTAAACAGTTTTTTTTTCTTTGACAATATTTTTTAAAAGCAATACAAATGTCAACTATTTTAGTAATATCAATTTCTTCGGTTAAAGAAAATTGCATTTTGATGCATATATTTAATATAAAACTACATACACGGGGCCGATGATTATGATATAAGTTCACTATCATTTTTAAAGCAACTTCCATTTTTATAGGAAAATAAATTTATTTATAGGAAATATTTAAGGTTTTAGCGAAACAATAAATAAGTAAATAATTCATAATTATACTTCCGACATAAAAAAAAAAAAAAATGTGAAAATATTCGTTTTCTAAATAGAACGAAATTTCTTAATATAAATTAGGTAATAAGATAAAAATAATTAATAATTTTGCTTTTTTATCTCATAGTTAACTCAATTATTTACAATTATGTTTCAGCAAAACTGCATTCCATTAAAATATAGGATAATTCGCTAAATGAAACAGATATAAAATAAACTAATTCGCAAATTTCGTAGACAGCATTTATGATTGAATTTATGTTATCGTAGAAAGTTCTGAACCAAGCAAAATAAATAATTCTCGTAACAGGAAGACCAGATGGGACCTTATTTCATAGAGAGAGTACAATAAATAATATATTTATAAATATTTTGAATTATATCGCATTTGTATTACATTGAATTGCAATTGTATTTGATTTCGCAATTTTTTAATTCATCTAATCATTTAATTCATTTAATTGATTACTGTCAACAGTTTTGGTTTTCTTCGCAGTGAAATGAATTAAAAACAGCAAATTAATCTTTTAAGTAAAACTGATTATATTGTTTAATTTACATTTAAAATTACATATACGTTATTTTTTTATACTTGAGATCTCAAGTTCCACATAATATATCAAGTGGAGGCTTGGAATGATATTGCCTGGTGGAATTAATTGAAGGAGACACGACACCCCATTTGGGTTTCTAATGGAAAAAAAACCCAGCCTGAATTTTCATGTGAGATGCACATACGATTATTCACAGTTTTTAGAGAATCTATTTCATTTTAACGCTGAGTACTTAACGCTGCAATCTGATTTAAATCACTAATGCTTTGATATTTGAATAACAGCGATTCGATATTCATCCATGTAAATTCACTAGTTCACTATAAATTGTATGGAATGTTTTTAGCTATATAATATGTTGGCTTTGAATTTATTATAGGGGTTTTTTATTTGTTTTCCTCACGTGCAACTGAAAATCAAACTATTATTTTTATTATACTCCCTTTCCCGCTCAGGTCTATTTTCTTGAATATGTTATAAAAATGGTCTTATCTTGTGCACCCTAGATAAAGCTAAAGTCTTATCTGTCCGATCTCAAAACCTCATATTAATATTAAAGAATAATTCACGTATTCATTACAATAAACTCTTACATTTACTGTTACCGTCGTATATTAGCTGTTTCAAAACTATTTCACGGTGTAATGAACATAAGCTCGACGCTTTGGTAGGTCAAAGTTAAAATGATACGCAGTTTAAGGCAATTAATATTCACATACGTTAATTGGTTTATTTCATACTAACTGCTAATCCAACGTTATCCTAGTTATTTATTTTTTCTATATTTTGCAGACAGGAGACGGATTAACAGAATAATGTAGTGTAAAATTGACGTAACTTTAAAGCCAGCTGGTTAAAAATCTATGAACAGTATAGAAATCATAAAATAAAACATTATTGAAATTCACTATTATAATTACTTAAACTGAAATCTAATTATAAAGAGCATTTTTGGTTTCACATTTAAGTGCAAGAATAAATAATTCCTTGGGTGAACCTTCCCTTGAAAAACAAACTAAAAACTGTCCACGAGAGAAATACAGCGATCTCAAATTACTTCTGCAATACTTAATGGATTGCCCCTGGGATTTGCTCGTGTTTGCAGATACACAAGTCTCGTTGAAATTGCAATCTATTAAAGTTAGAAAGAAGATCCATCAGAATGAATAGTATTCGACAGATAAAAATGGTTTCACACTTATTTCTTTCCTTTTACAATAGTAGGTAGCTTCAATCACATTGGCCAGAAATTTCCTTTTTTACACATAGTCTTAAGCCATTGTAAAAGTCTTTGCGATCGAAGTTATGTGGAAATTATTCGAGATTCTACTAAAGGCAATCCTGAAAAGGTTGATGGGGTTCAACAGGATAAAGTGTGTTTAGGAACTGTGTTGGGTAAATAACGACTTCATCTGCCTCTACTGCAGTATCGAAAGAATTGCATTCAGTGACTGTGTCTGGTAATATGACAAGAATTTATTTCGTTATTTCTGGGACGTCTTCGTCAGCAGCAGTTTAAATTGTGATAAATTTTGAAAAACAGCCGGGTAGACTGCATCTATTATTTTAGCTACAGATGATACCGGATTACAAAAATTATACGGTTTATTTATCTTGTCAAAATATGTATATAAACATGGATGGAAATCGAGTTTCTAGAAAAGGATTTCTGAAAGCCAATTCCTGCGTCTCTTCAATATGAATTCTTAACTAATCTGCGTCTCTGAGACAATAGATTACAGTTTAAACACACACCGGAGGTCCAAACGTGATGAGATCGTGATGAGTTATGTCATAAATTGGACTGTCGCAGGAAGAATTTAATTACGATGCTGTTGCATATTTATGATATACTTATTTGCAAATCCCGAACACTCAAGTTGCCACTTAGATGGGTGTCGGTTTAAGGATTATGAGATTTGGAAATGTACGTGTTCATGTATAATAGAAATAATATAGTTTTTGTTGTAATAGGGAATATTTGATTTCAACTTATGGATCTTAAATCATTTGTTTATGTTATTATTTTAATAATAATATTGCTAAATATTTTTTTTTTCGCTATGAATTATTTTATGTTCATGTCATAATATCACTTTAATGTATCACTTAAAATTAATTTTTTTTGAAAATAGATTTAAAATTTAAATAGAAATACTAAATGGATATTAATTATTTTTTAACCTTATGAGCTGTTGAAGAAGTAGTCAGGATCAGTTTCTACTTAGATTGAGCTTGGTGTAAGGATTATGAGATTTGGAAAATGTATGTGTTCATGTATAATGAAGAATTTCATAAAATAATATAGTTTTTGTTGTAGTAGGAAATAGTTGATTTCAACTTATGGATATTAAATTATTTGTTTATATTGCTGTTTTAATAATAATATTGTATAAATATTGTTATTGTCATCGAAATGTTTTAGATTCATTACATAATTATCACATTAAAGTATTGTTATAATTAAGTTTTTGAAATGAAATTTTATTTTGTAAATGGTTTTAAAATTTTAATGGAAATATTAAATGGAAACTAGTTATTTTTTATCCCTGTAAACTGTTGAAGCAGTAAGCAGAGTCTAACAGTGCTATGATCCAGTATTCCGAACCACACGTTTACATACCAGCGGACCTGACGTCTTTGCTGGTGGATTGAATGAAGATTAGATGTTGAATTCACGTGGTTGTTGTGAATGTTGAATACAGAATATTTTCGTAACACATTGTATTAAACAATCCAAATATGCTATTAATTTCCCTTCATACATTTAGAATATTTCAATACCATTTTATTGCATTTTATAATCTAAATTGCACTAGACATTTTTTATGATTTTTGTTTACTTATATTGTAAATTTGACTACATTTGCTTATTAACAATTTCATAATCTCCTTAAATCCATCTACATGTATGTATCAATCAATCTAAATGTATATGTATGTAATCAATAAATCTAAAAATAAAGCTTGAAATTTATTGAACTACAACTAACATATCGAAATAAGGAATGGCCAGTTTAAATATATGTATAAACTGATATTGTTCTCATAGCAGTAAAATCTGATCCGAAGGAACATGGATGGAAATCAGGCTTCTAGAAAAGAATTTCGGAAAGCCAATTTCGCATCAATTCAATACGAATTCTTAACTAATCTGCTTTTCTAAGATAATAAATTACAGTTTAAACACGCACCGGAGGTCCAAACGGCATCGTGACGAGTTGTGTCATAAATTGGACTGTCGCGGGAAGAATTTAATTACGACGCTGTTGCATATTTATGATATACTTATTTGCAAATCGCGAACACTCAAGTTTCCACTTAGATTGGGTTTGGTTTAAGGATCATGAGATTTAAAAAATGTATGTGTTCATGCATAATAGAAATAATATAGTTTTTGTTGTAATAGGGAATAGTTGATTTCAACTTATGGATCTTAAATAATTTGGTTATGTTATTATTTTAATAATAATATTGTATAAATATTTTTTTCGCTATGAATTATTTTATGTTCATGTCATAACTATCACTTTAATGTATCACTTAAAATTAAATTTTTTTAAATAGATTTAAAATTTTAATAGAAATACTAAATGGAAATTAATTATTTTTAACCTGATGAGCTGTTGTAGCAGTAGTCATGATTATCACATTAAAGTATTGTTATAATTAAGTTTTTGAAATAAAATTTTATTTTGAAAATGGTTTTAAAATTTTAATGGAAATATTAAATGGAAATTAGTTATTTTTATCCCTGTAAACTGTCGAAGCAGTAAGAAAGGTCTAACAATGCTATGATCCAGTATTCCGAACCACACGTTCACACACTAGCGGGCCTGATCTCTTTGCTGAAGGATTGGATGAAGATTATACGTTAAATTCACGTGGTTGTTGTGAATGTGGAATACAGAATTTTTCGTAATACATTGTATTAAACAATCCAAATATACTATTTCTTAAAAAAAAACCTTAATTTTAATTAAATTAATCTTATAATATTTATACACTTTCACTGAACCTAATGTTCATGTATTAATTTTTATTTGGATATGTAAGATTTGTACCTTAGACGCAATGATGAACAAGTATAATTTTCATGGTTAAATGTAGGATTTTTGTATTTCATTTTATTAAAAACTCGAATATAATTATTAATTTCACATTCATACATTTCATATATTTCAATGACCTTACATTTTATTATACAAACTAAATTTCTCAATCGTTTTTTATAATTTTTGTTAACTTATATCGTAAATTTGACTATATTTGCTTATTTAATATATTACTCTCATAATTTGCATAAATACGTCTACATTAATCGATAAAACTAAACATAAACCTTGAAATTTATTGAACTGTAGCAAACATATCAAAATAAGGAATGACCGGTTTACATACATGTACAAGTTGATATTGTTCCCTTACCAGTAAAATTTGATCTGAAGGAACTTGGATGGAAATCGAGATTCTAGAAAAGGATTTCTGAAAAGCCAATTTACATCCCTTCAATATGAATTCCTAACTAATCTGCGTCTCTAAGACAATAGATTACAGTTTAAACACACACCGGAGGACCAAACGGCATCGTGACGAGTTGTGTCATAAATTGGACTGTCGCGGAAGAATTTAATTACGATACTGCTGCATATTTATGATGGAGTTATTTGCATATCGCGAACACTCAAGTTGCCACTTAGATTGGGCTCGTTTTAAGGATTATGAGATTCAGAAAATGTGTGTATTCTTGTATAATAGGGAATATAAAAAATAATATAGTTTCTGTTGTAATAGGGAATAGTTGATTTCAACTTATGGATAATAAATAATTTGTTAATATTACTATTTTGATAATAATACTGTATAAATATTATTTTCGTTGTCGAAGTGTTTTAGGTTCATTTTACATATAACTGTCACTTTAAAATATCATTTAAAATTGACTTCTTGAATAGATTTCCTTTTTGCAAATGGAATTAAACTTTTTAATAGAAACATTCAATGAAAATTAGTTATTTCATAGCCCTTTAAGCTGTTGAAGCAGTAGGTAGAGTTCAGCAATGCAATTATCCAGTATTCAGACCCATACGTTTACAAACTAGCGGACCTGATCACTTTGCTGGTGGAATGATTTGGAATCAGATATTGAATTCACATGGTTAGTGCGAATGTTGAATACCTAGTTTCTTGTGAAAGATAATTCATTTGTTTACAAAATATGTGTAATGAAAATAATTTTGAACTCATTTTTGTTACAATAGTCATTCATAAAAGTAGATTCATTGTTAAAAGTCACATGGCAACCTTAGCACGGTGGTGTATCCGTATGATGGATCTGTTACTTACAGTCTGAGTAAAAACTTTAAGGCCAGTAAAAAATTTTGAGAAAATGTAGAATGAAATAAAAGGGATTCAAATAATATTAATTATTAAAGTTCATTGATAAGAAATAAATGCTGTAAACATAATTTGTAAATACATAATTATGAGAAACATGTGGTTATTTACAAAGTTAGTATTTCTGCCTGAGTAAAAACTTTAAGGCCACCAGTCATTTTTTAAAAATAAATATGATATAATCGTGTAATTACCATTGCAACTACTAGATTGTGACAAAGCTGCAATTTTCATATTTGTCATACGTATCTTCGAAGTAATGGTGATCTTTGTGAAGATGGCGAAGGGTAAGAAGTTAACTGATCGTGAAAGAGGGACAGATCGAAGCTTTGTCTTCAACAGGAATGAGTAGTCGTGCTATTGCGATAAAGATAGGAAGATCAAAGACTGTAGTGAACAATTTTTAAAATTGAAAGACAATTATGGTAAAAAGAATACTGGGGGAAGACCTAAAGTTGTCCTCGTTTGATGAAAGAAGAGTTTGCCAACTTGCATCTACTGGAAAGTACTCAACCAGGAAACTGATTCCGACGACAGGTTTAAAAGTTTGTCAAAAAACGATTTATAACACAATTAGAAGGTCTGGAAGGTACACTTATACAGAAAAATTGACTAAGCCTCAGTTACTGCAGAGACACAAAATAGAGCGTCTGAACTTTGCTCAGAAAGTCATGACCTGGGACAACCAATGGATAGAAATTATTTTTTCTGACGAAAAAATGGAATTTGGATGGACCAGATGGCTGGAATTTCTACTGGCATGATATAAGAAATGAAAAAGAAATATTCTCCAAGCGCCAATTAGGTGGAGGGTCTGTCATGACTTGGGTTGTTTTTCATACAACGGTGTGGGCTCAATTGCATTCATTTCAGGTAGAATGAACTCACAAGGATACCAAAATGTCCTAACAAATCATCTTTTGCCAAATTCTGAATGTCTTGCTGGAGAAAATTGGAAATATCAGCAAGACAATGCACCGATCCATTCGAATAACAGCACAAAAATTAGTTCCAAGTCAACAATGTTGAAACTGAGAAATGGCCAGCTAGATCACCTGACCTCAACCCAATCGAGAACCTTTTGGGCTGACTTAGTAAGAAGAGTTTATGCAAAGGGGGAGACATTTTACATCAACAACAGAGCTGAAATCTACTATCGAAGATGAATGGTATAAAACCGACTCCACCCTTTGTCAAAAACTTGTTTCATCCATGAAAACAAGAATATTTGAAGTAATTCGAAGTAATGGCTCCAACACAACCTTCTAAAAGTTGTAATTTTTTTCTTATATGTTATTTTCTATGTTGGCCTTAAAGTTTTTACTCAGGCTCAAATATTCATCTGTGTGTTCTGTAATATTTTCTAATAATAAAATATTTGCAAATTAATTTTTCTGCTTTTTTTACTTTTATTTAAGCTCAATAATTATCAATCAAATGGTATTTTAATTCCTCAGTTTAAATGTTTCCATTTTCTCAAAAATGTCTACTGGCCTTAAAGTTTTTACTCAGACTGTATATTCTAAAATACATCAGGGCAATTTTCATAAACTTTCTCATAATGATAAAAATGAAAAATGGCATAAAGTTGTAAGTGTATAAAGTTGTAATTAAAGTAATTAAAATTTCCTTACTTGAAGAAATATTGAAATAAAAGTCTTTGTATTTTTTCGACATATGTAATAAAAGTTCCATAGCAAATTGATTTGATTTAATTCAAATCTCACATTTAATGTTTTATAAATATATGATTTTCACATTTTGCTTGACTTTGAAATAAATGGTTTAAGTTCATTTGAGATCATCAAAAAAAGTTTTCTTTACATGAAACAAAATTATTTTAACTAATAGTTTAAAATAGATCACATTATAAACTTAAATCAATTTAATATTTAAAAAATAAATGTAATTGACATTGCTGACGTAACAATATATGCCAATTATTTCAAACCTGACAAATACAAACACTTAAATATCTCCATATCATATAAAATGGATTTACACCACTTTCAAAAGAAAAGCCAAACTAGTAGAATCATCTGAATATAATTTCTGGGTAACAAAACAATCAATGAATGTGATAAAAGACATTCATGTGGATTCTTCATCATAGTAATGAGTCGGGAAAAAAAATCACATCTTTCAAAAATAAAGATTATAATGAAAGGAAAGAACTATTCCCCACTTCCATTGTATAACTTTAGAACACAAAAAGTGCTTCGTGATATCAAAGATTACCCTGAGTTATTTGATGGACACAGAATTGGATAGTTTGGACAAGATGACGAAAGAGACGGGATTCCCTCTGCCACATGGCTAGCTTTAAAACTAGTGAAAGATAGTTCCTTTCAAACGGTAATGGCCGAAAGCTCACATGTGCTTGAGAAGGAAATTGTGATGTAGCTGATAAAAACGAGATATAAAGTAAAATAATTGATTTTACAAGCAAAATTTATAAAATTTCTGTCTAAACTATTGTTAAGGAAGGGAAAAAAGACCAGGCAAACTAAGTTATTCATTTTCCTTCGGTATTTTGCTTTCGTTATATAGTTTCGTTATATATAATAAGTCCTTATTAGACGGGCTTATTTTGTTACATTGAAACGTGAAGCAAATCTCCGTTACTACACAAATAATAAGTTTATCGCTACGCGCACATCGAACATTTATATATAGCTCAATAGCATAAAGCATTTTAACATTCATTTCGCTGTAACTTATTAAGATGACGCGGTTTATGATTATATAATTTTATACCTCTCAACAGGTTTGCAAAAAAAGATCTCGCACATCATAAATTTATTGTTTGAATGACAAAGCCGATTTGTTTTATGCTGAGAATAATAAAATAAGCTCATGTGATGAACGCTTAAGGGAAAAGTGTCACCTATTAATTGCACGTTGCATGAGAAATATCCCAGTAAACACCAACCAGACAGTCTGACCATCGCTGTGAGAGAACAGACATACAGTCATAATCGGCATCGAGTTTACTCATTTCTGAAAATTGTGACGGCAACGCACACCGATAGCTGATTAAAACCAGAGACTTCCTCCATTCTAGTTGCCCATTCTACTTCACATGGGCCTATTCATATGTAACAAATATGCTAAAAACGGGTATTGGTCAGAGTTTTTTTTTAATTAGTAATCTTTCAGGATTCATTTTTTCTCTATCATAGTAACAGCAGCCTGATGGCCAATTGGCTAGCGCGCTGGCCATTGATACCGTAGACTTCAGGTTCTTTTCTTATGCTAACTAATACAAGCATTTTTTAAAAAAATTTTGGCATAATTTTTTTTTTTTTTTTGTTTTTTTTACGTCTACTTTACTTTGTATTATTTCTTAATGCCATATTTATTTACTTTAACCTATTGAGAATTATTTATCATTATGCATGATATTCATAACTGATTGAAATTAGTTTCATTTAAATGTTTATGAGTAGCTCTTTATTAAATTGAACAGCCGACTGAAGGGTTCATTTATGAGCTTGCTTTATATTTATTGTATAACAATCTTGCAAATCGTATACATTCACGTTTGGTTTTGCAATGCATCTAAGTTAAGGATTAAGTTACATAGTGACTGTCTAGGTAAATTTTAATCAGTTATTTAAAACTCAGTTAATACAATATTGTTTACAAAGTGTTTTTGCTAATCCATTTGATAGTGAGTGTCTTTAAAATATCCGGTAAATTTGCAAAGGCAAGTAGAAGGGAGACCAAAATAAATATATTTTGTAGTGGAACATGTATATAAAGAACACAAGTGCCATCATAAAGGAAGATATAGGCAATTGGTAAGTAAAAAGCCAGATAAAGACAAAAGAAATAAACATTCCAATGATTAAAAACGATTTACATTAGATGCTCTGCTAAGAACGAACATCAAAAGTAATTTAAGATTCACAGTGGCGGCATGGATTAGTTTATATTAGAAAAATATTAAGTATTCCATGCATTTCTAGATTACACATGCATTTTTTATCTTTGCTATAACTTTTTTTCCTTGTTTCAGATGTACTTAAAAAAATGGAGCTCCAGATCACTTCAGCAGTAACGTCAGACAAATTTTGGGTTAGACCTGTTTCTTGGTCACCATGGTCACAAGATTGACGTGCATAGATTTCTTCTTCTGTGGGCAAATACCATGATCCCACGAAAGTACAATTAAGTGCGATGAAAATCTAATGGCCAGACTGTCAGTTACGCATGTGCGGGACACTCATAGATTTGAATGGGATTTCCAATGGCTGATTATGAACAGTTACAGAACAACGAAAATAAAAAAAAGAACAGAGAAAACAAACAAAACATGCTACAACAGAGTTCATTAATCTGCATGTCTCTAGCCCTCCCAATATCGCTCGGCGAGAAAAGTCTTCATATAGATGTGTGGAATCCATAGCCTCTCCAGAGCTAAGAGTGCATGTCGGGGAAGGAACAATTTGAGTCTGTAAAGATGTTTAAAAGTCATGTCAGTGGCTAGTCGGAAAATGAGCGACTGCTCTACGCCTGGGAAATTTTTTTTTTTTGCTAATGTACACCAATGCATACACAGTTGCTGTGAATCTTCATTAAATTACTAGTCGCTTTTTAGAGCACATAATGTAAAAAATCACATAATTAAACATTAATTTAATCGAGCACATAATGTAAAATTTAATTTTTATAAGCCGCGCGATTTGTGACCAGTAACTGGGACCTTAACTGTGTGTTACAGTGTGGTATTACCACTTGCGGTTAGATTTTCTTTTGACGAGGAGAACGCTAGGAGCGTCTGAATGCGATAGACGGTCGGGGACCGGTTCTTGGTTTTTTAACTAAATGCTATTGTAGAAGAGGCACAGGGTTGTGTATGTATGTACTAATATTGTAAATAAATTAATAAATAGAAAGAGAAGTTGGTATTACATCCTGACACAACTAGTCTCTAGCAAAGAGATAAATTTTTAAAATATTTTTATTATTTGTTGTTGACATTTTGACACAATCTTACCCTATTTGTTATTCACATAGCGCTCAGTATTGCTTTATCACCTATTATTATTCATATCTTTTACGTGCCAGCGCTTACATGCGCCATTTCCATACATACCTTCAATTAAAATTATGCTTCTTGCAATTTTTTTAGCTGATACATTTTAAAGACACCCTGCATATAGAAAAGTTAGATTGTGAAAATTGTTAATTTCATTGTAGTTAAATTGAAAATTTCAGAATGAAACTTTAAAAATTATAACTGTAAAATATCATAGTAAGTTATGATTTTTAAATTTTTCTAAGAAGAAACTTCCTTTTATAACAATGATTGCGTAGTCGTTATAATACCTGGAAAGCGAAATAGAGGGTCTTTTTTTATATAACTTACCTGTAAACAAGTTTTCAAGCTTTTAAATTTTAATTTTTATTAAAATATAATTTGAAAAAAAAATCCATCAGACATGCAAATGCTAAAAACATATTAGTAATTATGAATGATAGCTACAAACAACATTAATTATTATTTCGAAACCACACTAAACCATGAACAAAAAAATGGAGTTTAGAATGCTTTTCATTTAAGAAATGTAGAGCAGTGATTCCCAAAATGGACGAAATCACCACCTACGAAAAATGTTCATGGCGAACTATGGTTGACTCAAAGACTTGAGGGAGGGGTTGCTTAAAAGAGTGTGGTAAAAACTTGAAGAAGAAAAAAGTGTACAAGAATAATGGTCTCTGTCATCATATTTAGGTCTATTTTATAACTTTTATTCATTGCTGAACAAGTTTCCATACTTTTTTTAATTAAAATTTTTATTAAAAACAATTCACAGATAATTAAAAAAATCCATTTGACACGGCAAATACTAAAAATATTAGTATTTTTCATTGTCACATGAATGATAGCTAAAACAACGTACTGTTTCTTGAAACCAGACAATAATCATGTATAAAAAATTGAGTGTAGAATTTAATTTTATTTGTCATTGGATTGGAAGATAAATTATCATTTTTCATTTAATGATAATCGATGTAGAACAGTGATTCTCAAATGGCCGAAACCCGAATAATCAAATCAATATCAATCTCAATCTATAACAATTGGAATCATCAAGGCAGGCTATAGTAGACTCATACATTTTGGGATGGAGTTACTTAAAAAAGAGGTGAAGAAGAAAAGAAGAAAAAGTGTACAAGAATAACTGCATTTCTGTCATCATATTTAGGTCACGCGAGTTATCGTGAAAATTTGTTTTCTTTAAAAACCTCTATCAATTTATCTCCATAGCGAATCTCAGTGGTTTATCTGAGTACAAGAATAGAGTCCACGATTAATACATTGATAACAACGCGTCCAAACCTTTTCAATACAATCGGTTTAATGATTTTTGTAATTTTATGTTCCTGTTATTTAATTATTAATACTTATTTTTCTTTTTCTTTTTTAATGCGAATGTTTCTATAGTTAATTTTAATGAAACAATTTATATTTTTATTATTATTTTCAGAAATTTACAATCTATGAAACACAACTTAAATAAGAAAAAACGGAATTTCATCTAGATGTCGTTGAGACAAAAGAAGCTTTTATACATAAAAGAATATACATTTAGCAATTATACTGGCTTTAATTAATGTTGAATAAATTTATTAAAAATGCATCTATAATTTGCATTTGACAGTAAATTTTCAAATATAGCATTTTTTCAGTTTATGACACAACAACTAGTGTTTGAAAATAATAGGGAGCTGTTTTTTTGAACATATGCCATACGAAAAATAGAGGAAATATGAAAAACTGATATAATGTTTATCACACCTAAAAGACCTCTCAGTGTCCTACTCCTCATTGGTTGCCTATTCTGCCATATATAAGAGGAACTCATGCCTCACAGATTTTCAGCAAAAAATGAATGAATAGCTGCATTTGAAACTTTGGCATTATCTTCTTCCTTCTCTACCCTTTAAGAAATATGCCAACTTATCGAAGTGATGATGATTATCATAAAATGATCGACTTGTTTGGATGGTTCAAATTAAGCTGAAGTTTAATTGTAGTCTTGTCGTCTGTTGAAACAAATTTGAAGTTAGTTTCTATATGGTTTTGAAAATAATAAGGATGAATTTCCAGTATTTGTCCGTACGACAACAAATAGGGGCTTATGACCCTAAAAAGCTTCCGGAAAGGCCATTCTTGGCATATGCCAAGAATATGCCAATCAACGGCGAATCAATGAGAACACACACCTCGCCGATGTTCAGCAAAAAATAAATAAATAAGTGACAATGGCATTTAAAATTTTGAAATTATCTTCCCTCTCTACCATTTAAGAAATATGCCAACTTATCGAAGTTACCATAAAATTTTCGACTTGTTTTTGGTTAGTTAAAGTTAAGCAAAGTTTAATTATAGTTCTGTCGTCTGCCTTGATAAATTTAATGTTAGTTTTGATATGATATTTAAATTATATCATTCTGGGGTAATCTGTTCATTGATATTTTTTATACAAGCAGAAAGTAATTTTTTACGAAAGACATAAAAACGGTTTTTGATTTTTAAAACAAAGTCTATAAAGAAAAGTGATTCATCATTCTCTAAGATCAATTCCTGAAAGAAAAAAAAAAGAAAAATAAAAAAAAAAAAAAAAAAAACAATGAAGATTATTAGAAAAAGGTTTACTCTTTATTATAGTCCAAAATTCTTTAAAAGAAATGTCTATAAAAGATACATCAATTACTTTAAAAAAATATCAAATGAACCTGTCACTTTGTTTTTAATCAATGTTAATCAATATATTTCTGTTTTTGCACAAGTAAAATTATATGTACTCAGTTTAATATTTTTATTGTGTCCTTTGTTTATAATAATAGTAGTGAACAAGGTTGTGTATGCATAATGCCAATGAAACCTACATGTTGTTGTTTTTTTGTATATTATAGAGAGCCTTATCATAAAATTTACCATAGTAGGTAAAATCAAAATTTATTAATTTACTATGATGATACATTAAGTGCCATGTATATGTACATAAGTAAAAAAAACTAAAATATTAATTCCCAAACTTTAATAATAGAAATTAAATAACAAATATTGTATTTAACTTCTTAATTAATATAAACTTGTATTAAACCTTTGATATTTAATCTTGTGCAATTGTGCAAGATGTAGACTGGTTTGTATTGAATTATATGTCAACTTCAAGATAGAAAGATTCACATAATTATTTTGTACCATAATTTTTAATTAATTAATAAGAAATCTTCTTTAAATGCAGATGTAACGGAACGTTAACTGTAACGACTTTCAAAAATTAAGTTATAGATGTAACAGGTGGGCTGAGAAAAGTTCGTACGCTGACCATAGATGGCGCTACTAGTATTAAATCCATATGATTTTTAGTTAGCCCTATCCTTTAAAAAGATACGTGTATAAATTTGACAGCTGTTGCACTATTAGTATGTGAGTTATAGCATTTTAGTTTTTTTAGTGTTCATCACATGCAGTCCACTCGGCTGACTTGTCGAAATTGGAGCCATGTTTCAAACATTGAATTACGGGGGTTGAACAATAGCTCCAAACACTGCTTCGAATCATCAATTCGTTGTTGTTTTTGATCGATTGTGAGCTCGCGCGGCACCCACTTTGAACAGAGCTTTCGCATATCAAATATTCATTCACGATATGTCCAACACGTTTCTTTGATATCTTTATTATCTCAGCTATCTCAATGAACTTCACTTTACGGTTATCAGAAATTATTTTGTGGACTTTTTGATGTGTTTTCGTCGGTAACAGCCTCTTTGGGGCGTCCTCTGTATCATCGTCCTCGGTGCTCATTTCGCCTCGTTTAAATTTAGCAAACCACTTCTCTACGGTTGATTTTCCTGGTGCAAAGTCCGAATAATGTTTATCACGCCAAGCCTTGGCTTCAATAGTATTTTTTCGACAAAAAGCAATGCTTTAATAACACACGAAATTCCTTTTTATCCATTTTCAAACTAACAAAAGTTGTTTCACTAAAAATGCTATAATTCACATACTAATAGTGCAACAGCTGTCAAATTTATACACGTGTCTTTTGAAGGGTAGGGGTAACAAAAAAAATCATATGGATTTAATGCTAGGGCGTCATCTATGTGTCAGCCTACGAACGTTTCAGCCAACCTGTTATTTGGATTGTTTAATGGCAATGTATTACAAAACTTCCTGCATTTAATCATGAAATTGATAACTGATCATAATATAGTGTAATGTACAAAACTTTTTAATTAGACGTGTACTGAGTTTATATATCAAAATATAAATTAATACATGAACATTTTGTTCAATAAAAGTATATAAAAACAATAATAATATAATGTTTAATACAATGTCTAAGCAACCTATTAAGCAATGCAATATAAAAAAAATCTATTAAACAATGTAGTACAATAATACTATTATATATTACAAAAAATGTAATACAAAAATGCTAAAACATATTACAAAAAAAATAAATACTAAAATAAAAATATTAAAATTATAATAATTAAATTTTTATTATTTACATTTTAATTTAATTAATTAATTTAATTTAATTTAATTGTTTATTTATGTTTATATTTTATTTGATCATAAAATTAAATAAATACTAAAATATTTTACCAAAATATATATTACAAAAATTCTATTATCTATTAAATAATGTATTACAAAAAATTCTGCATTTGATCATGAAAATGATACTTGTTCATAATAGCGTCTAGTGTACAACTCCTTTTAATTAGACGCGTACAAAGTTTTATATATATTAAGATACAAATTAAAACATTAACATTAAGTTCAATAAAAGTGTATGAATGTCATAACTTATTAATTACACTTAATTTAATTTAATTTTTTTTTTAGAATTTTCTCAATTCTATACTACTAGAAATACCAATCTAATACCAATAGAAATATGATTCATTTTACAGTAGTTAATCGAATTATGACTTCATTAAACAAATGGCAATTGATCAAAAAAAGAAAACAATTTATCGCATTGACTTTTAATTCAGAAACAGAATCCAAACTTACTTTTACAAATTAAGAATTTTTAGGAATAATAAGAATTAAAATTTTACTATGTATTAATAAATAGTTGTAGTAATTCGTTTTCATTTTTGAAAGTAATAAATGTGCATTACGTTTCGATAAATGTGAAGGGGAAGATCCTGTTTTTTAAAATATCGTAAAGTATCGTATACCTTCTAAACTTAAGTGAAGTATATTATATTTACAATAAGTAACAAAAATGCAGTACGTAAATGTACTATTTTATTATAGTACATTGAAATTTAAAAATATAGTTTTTATTTGTAAACAAAGTAATTAAAATGAAGTGATACATTGAAATAAATAGTGTTATTCTCATGGTATGCTTAAAATGATACCACAAAAAGAATAACTATATAAACTATTAAATTAACACATAAACATAATAATTTATTTCTTGAATTTGATAAAAAATAACAAAAGGAAACCATCTTTAAACAGTAAAAAATAGGAGAATTTTAAAAAACCTTTTTAAGACTAAACTTTAAATATTCTTTTAGAAGGAATTAAAAAAAAAATACCTTCTGAAATTTCTTTAAAATAACAATAGAAAAAAAAAAATTTATTTTCAGAATACTTAAATTGCTTAATTTTTTTCTAGACGAGTGAATTGTAAGAATTGTGACATTCATAATGAATGGAAGAACTGAAATGTTTGAAAATGTCAAGTAACTCGCTTTTTTTTTGCACAGTAGCAAAAAAGGGAAGCTCAGTTCAAAGTGAACTCGAGACTAAAAGTATTGACCGAGTATTAAGTTACCCCATCTATCTCTAAAGAAAAATTCTTTTAAATGGGCTACGTTATTTTAAATCCTTAGCAAACAAATATGCAAAGAGTTTTTGACCTTTTTATATTGAATCTTGAATTTCGGAATATCTGTTCACATTTTCTTTGTTTTCCAACTTTATTATCGACTGGTATGCAGTATAAAATAAGTTTTATATAATTCATAAATAATACAGAAATTGCCTTTATCTAAAATTTAGTGAATAGTAGGAGTTATTTAATATGTGAATAAAGATATTAAAATTCTGCATTTTCTACCAAGTATTTTTTAATTGTATCAACACTATTTTCATTTATAATCAAATATTTGTATTAAACAATTAAAAATTTCTTTTGCTTTTTCCTAGTCCATCGTCCTACTGGCAGATTTCAACACAGGAAATATTTTCCTTGTACGGGGTAGGGTTGTCAGACTTACGCCCAATGCTCTACAGTCATATTAGACCGGGACCTACGATTAAGTGGATTCTGAACCACTACAAACATCCATGGCACTGTCGAGACTCGAATCCGAAACCTGTGGCTACGAACGCAAGATTTAAAAAATTTAGTTCAATTAATATTAGCGTATTAACATTGTTATTTTATTCTATCAGGATCGTAGAACTCTGTTTCATGTTGGGTTTCTGAGGAAGAAAATCTCAGTTCGAAATCTGGCAAATGCTGGATTTGCATGGGCACAATTAATATGGCCATATTGTGCATGGGCAGAATAAATTTGTTGGCTGGAAAGTATAATCTTTCGGCTCATAAAAGAGCAGAAACGAATGTGAATAATTGCCAAAGTGAAAAATATGTGAGAGCCATATTGCAGACCACCCATGGCACGCACTAGATTTTGAAAATAGGTAATTTATTTAATAAAGTTTTTACTCTCAAATGAATATTGAAGGCTTAGTATAACTAATATAAAATATATGGAATATAAGAAACAATCCTTAAACCTCTTTTTTTTAAACCCTTTATACTGGTTATAGGAGAAAATTTAAAATACCACTGTACTCACGTGCTGGGAATAATTTGCTACATTTTAATCTTTCTATTCGTGTTGTTGTGCCCAATCCTCAATGTCTTGCAGTGAGGACAGACAGCCCATGAGTAGGATGGAGGTAAAAAGGGGCAGCTTTTTGTTGTGACGAAGCATCCGTAGGTAAAAGTCTGACGTTACGTGTCGCTGAGGAAAGAAAGCAGTGCCTTCCGGAGGACTACCTTTGCATTTGCCGGATATTGTATGGGAGAAAAATCGGAAACGCTTCAACATCAAACTTCAGCCCTAACGACTGCCACTGCAGTTCTATTCGTAAATAATATGAAGACAAAGGTATCAAAATTCGAAAACAACACATTATAAATCAGTTATAAATTTGGCTACTATATCACTATAGGCCTGTTTTTATATAATTATTTATAAACTAGCTGAATTGCCCGTTGTCCCTGGATTCATGTAAATAGAAGTGATACATTTGAGGATACAGGTTTAGTTTGTCGCTCTACGGCCATTTTGCTCACATTTTCGTCTAATTAGACCGGGACTGGATTCCCGAACAACTAAAAACAACCACATCAACGCCAGGATTCGAATTTGAAGCCCGTGGTACCAGAGGAAAAGTTAAGGCTACAAAAGAAAACAAAATTTGAAGAAATAGAAAGTTCATAAAGGGATTTGTTTCTATTAATATTTTATACGCAAAAAAAAAAGATGGCTTACTATGTTATTTTGCTAAATCCACAACGATTCGAGCTCCTCCTACACAACACCACTACACCGGCTAACACTAGGTAACACCAAAGTAACTAACAGTATCTGTTTACTCTTTATGTATTCTGTAGTTAATGATCTATGAAAATCGCTGTAGCTTTGGAGAGGATTAGAGACACTTTACTGAAGACTTCTCATGTCATTAAATGCCAGAATTCTTAGAAATGATAAACACAGGAAAAAGTGATTTGAATAATGCGGGTAATGATCAGGAACATCGTAAATGTCTTCTTGTAAATCTCAGATCAGCAAAAAATTTTAACGTATGCAAATGAGCATTGAAAGAATTTCTAAGGATGCACATTAGCTTTAATGATTGGAAAGTTTTATTAAAAAAAACATCCGTTTTTATTTTATTCTAAAATGGGAGAAAAAAAATTGAGGATGTTGGAATTAATGTTTATTTCCCACGATAAATGTATTTTTAAGTGTCACGAATCAAGTATTTCGATTTTAAAATAATCTTAAAATTAATCATTTA
Source organism: Caerostris extrusa (assembly GCA_021605095.1). NCBI lineage: Eukaryota > Metazoa > Arthropoda > Arachnida > Araneae > Araneidae > Caerostris > Caerostris extrusa. Next base: position 11,771 of record BPLR01020263.1, on the reverse strand, counting down.
AATTAGACGCATTTCAGAAGTAGCATAAAATAGTTCAGAGTTACAGTGATACAAATTGCTTCTTAATTTCCTAACCTGCTGTAGTATTTGTTATAAATAATAATTGCATCAAAACATATAACAGAATAAATAACAAAGAGTTTTAAGAAGCCACTAATCACGGACTTCAACTGCCCTAGGAAGTTGACATCAGTTATTAGCTGACTCAGAACTAATTACAGAGGAATGAAGATTCTCCCAGACAAGACCAGGGAATACATCCCTGCAGAAATTGCCCCAACGCTTTCCTAACACCTAAGCACATTCTAGAGTGCCCAGCACTTACTCCCCATGTTTGCAATTAGGTATGGTGCCAATCGAGGCCAACTTAAGAGAAGTCCTGTATAGTGAAACGGCGCCGTTGCTAGCGGCCGCCATCGTGAAGACTTTTGACTTGATCTAACTTTGATAATTATATTTTAAATCCATTGACACGCTAACAACAACACAACAATAACAAAGAGTAATAAATTCACACTGCTTTTGTTTCAATAATTATATATAATTTTTAATAATCCTTTTATTTATACTTAATAATGTAATGTGCAGGTTGGGTAACCATATTGTAACTGGCTGTGGTTGGGTTGAGATATTGAGGCACAGGTTGGAGAGTTGACAGATTTATTTACACACGCACAAACACCGCACACATACAAATATAGACATACAATAACACATTTAAAGACATATATTATGGATTCGGGGGAAAATTCTTACGAAAATGTGTTTCTCATGTACGCGCAGGATGCGTGAAATATATATATCATCACCGGGTGAGAGTCTATAGGCTAACTGACTATATCTTCTGAACGCCACAGGGGTACTCTTACCAGTGCGTAGAGGGAGCATGGTTACAATAACAATTTGATTCCTTAATAATTATTGGATTTACCCATCATAATACAGGGATTTACACCACTTGGATTTACACCACCACACACCATAATAAATATAAAGCGCTAAATTGTTCATCACTGTACGAATTTCATGCATTAGGAAGTGTAATTGAATTGTTTTGGGAAAACATTTATTTATTTTTTAAACTGTTTTTCAATAAAAATTCCATATATTTTATAAATTTATTTTTACTTAAATTAAATTTTAAATAGCGTACATTTAAATTATATTTTCCTCAAAGCTTTCCATTTCAATATTCATTCTACAATATAAATAATAATATTAAATTACATAAGATATATGATATCTCATACGAGACGCAATGTAATTTATATGACATATCATATAATCTCGTCTTTGATCTCAACTTTTATAAAATATTTTCTTGTTAGTCTCTCTAATGTATTAAATTTCAATGAAAAGTGATATGAAGCAATATATTTCAATTAAAGTAACTCAATTCAAATGAAACATCAATATCACTATTTTTTTTAATTTTGAAAGCATTAATTTTAAATAAATCAGCTAGATAGCATTTTATTACTTACAAAAGAAAAAAAGTCATTTTCATGCAATTGATTCGTAAAATGAGAGAGGAATTGAAATATTTAATCCGACTTAGGAAATGCTTTTATGATAGTCAAATATTTTAGTCGGAAAAAAATTGTGTTGAATTTACTCAAAACACTAAAAAGCTGAGATTTCACGAACATCAATAAATCAAGTTTAAGCTACTTCAATTCACTCTATTTGAATAGTTCTTTTTCTAAAAAGGAGTAGGAGGATAGTTTAAATTTTCGTTTAGATTTTGGAACACAAGCCTCACCGATGTTCAGAGAAAACAAGTAATATAAAAACAAATTTTTCAAAGTCAATTCCTTATTTTTTTTTTTTTCTATATTGCAGAAAGTCCTTCATAAATAATTTTCATTCATTTTTTTAAGTTTATCTGGCGCCATCTATTAGTAGATACATGCAACTTAAATCTAAAAAGATTAAATTAATTAATTAAATTTAATTACTGAATTAATATTTATAAAAACTGTATTAATATCAAGTGTCATCCACTACAAGTTCAAAAAAAATGTATTTGAACTTGAGTGGATGAATAAAAAGTATTTAATTAACGATTGAAAATTCGAACAAGATATATATAAGGAGAATGTGAGCTAATAGAAGGAATTGACAAAGAATGACAGTTGCATTTTAAACTCCGATATCATCTTCCTCCCTCTCTACCATTTAAGATATATACCAACTTATCGAAGTGATGATGCTTAACATAAAATGATCGACATGCTTAGGAGATTCAAATTAAGCAGAAGTTAAATTATAGTCCTGTCGTTTGTTGAGATAAACTCCATACAGAGACTAACTTTAAATTTAAGTTAGTCTCTGTATGGAGTTTATATTATACCATTCTGTGGTATTCTGTACTTTGATTTATTTTTATACAAGCAGGGAGTATTTTTTTACGAAAGACATAAAAACGGTTTTTGCTCTTTGAAACAAAGTTTACCGAAAAAGTGATTCATCATTCTCTAAGATCAATTCCTCAAAGAAAAATAAAAGTAAAAGTAAAAGTTAAAAAAAAAAAAAAAAAAAAAAAAAAAAACGCCTAAGTGTATTAGAAAAGGTTTACTCTTTTTTATAATCCAAAATTTTTTAAAAAGAAATATCTGTAAGAGATCATTAATTACGTGCAAAGAACTAAAATGTCAAATGAATCTGTCACTTTATTTTTAACCAATGCTAATCAACATATTTTAACTATCCTACTATTACTTTTTAGACAAAAAACTGTTAAAATAGAGTCAATTGAAGTAGCTTAAACTTTTATCAATTTAATTTATTGATGTGTTTTTAGTGTTTAAATAAATTCAACCAATATTTTTCCTACTAAAATATTTGTCTATTTTAAAAGCATTTCAAAAGTCGGATTAAATATTTCAATTCCTTTCTCCTTTTATGAATCAATTGCACTAAAATTACTCTTTTTTTTTTTTTTTTTTTTTTTTTTGCCTTTTTGTACGTAATAAAATGCCATCTAGCAGATTCATTTAAAATCATTTTCAAAATTGAAGAAATAGTGATAGTGATATCTGAATTGCGTTTTCATAATTGAAATATATTGCTTCAGATCATTTTCATGAAATTTAATACATTAGACAGACTAGCAAGAAAATATTTTATAAAAGTGGAGATCAAAGATAGGACTTCAAATAAATTCAAATTCAAATCCAAGTCAAATAAATTACATTGCGCCTCGTAATCTTATGTAATATCACATAATTATCTATATTATGGAATGCACATTGAAATGGACAGTTTTGACAAAAGTATAATTTAAATATACGCTATTTTAAATTTAATTTAAGTAAAAATAAATTGAGAATAAATATGGAATTTTTATTAAAAAACAGTTTTAAAAAAATAAATAAATGTTTCCTAAAAGCTATTCAATTACACTATGTAATGTATAAAATTCGTACAGTGGTGAACAATTTAACGCTTTATATTTACTCTGGTGGTATGGATGTGAATCCATGTAATGTAATGCAATGAATGAATAATGAATCCAAGTAATGTAATTAATCCAAGTAATGAAATTAATCCAAGTAATGTAAATCCGTGTATTATGATGGGTAAATCCAACAATTATTAGGTAATCAAATTGTTATTGTAACCATGCTCCCTTTACGCACCGGTATGAGTGCTCCTGTGGCGTTCAGAAGATATGGTCAATTGACCTATTGACTCTCACCCGGAGAGGAAGTATATTTCGCTATCTAACTATTATTAAATAATCAAGTTATTATTGTAACTATGCTCCCTCCTGTACACTGGCAGGAGTGCCCATGTGAGTTCAGTGTGACACTCAACCTGAGAAGAAGTATATTTGGCGCATCCTCTGCGTACCTGAGAATCGGGTTTTCGGCTTAAAAGTGGAATTCTTCCACGAATATATAATTATATGTCTTTAAATGTGTTATTGTATGTCTCGATTTGTATGTATATGGTGTTTGTGCGTGTGTTAATAAATCTGTCAGTTCTCCAACCTGTGCCTCAATATATCAAGCCAACCACAGCCAGCTGCAATCTGGTTGCGAACCTGCACACTATATTATTAAGTATAAATAAAGGGATTATTAAAAATTATATATAATTATTGAAACAAAAACAGTGTGAATTTATTTCTCTTTGTTATTTATTATGTTAGATATTTTGACATCATTATGATTTATAACAAAACTTTCAGTGGATTATGGAATAAAGAAACAATTTGTATCACTGCAATATGAACTATTTTATATTTGTGAAATGCAACTATTTAAATGATTAATTTTAAGATTATTTTAAAATCAAAATACTTGATTCGTGGCACTTAAAAATACATTTATCATGGAAATAAACATTAATTCCAACATTTTCACTTTTTTTTTTTTTTTTCCACCCATTTAAGAGTAAAATAAAAAAAGGCTGATATTTTTAATAAAACTTTCCAATCATTAAAGCTAATGCACATCCTAAGAAATTATTTCAATGCTCATTTGCATACGTTAAAATGTTTTTCGCTGATCTCAGGTTTACAAGAAGACATTTACGACGCTTCTGATCATTACCCGCATTATTCAAATCACTTTTCCCTCTGTTTATCGTTTCTGAGAATTCTGACATTTAATGACATGAGAACTCTTCAGTAAAGTGTCTCTAATCCTCTCCAAAGCTACGGCGATTTTTCATAGATCATTAACTACAGAATACATAAAGAATAAACAGCTAGTGTTAGCTACTTAGTACTGTTAGGCGGTGTAGTGGTGTTGTGTAGGAGAAGCGCGAATCGTTGTGGATTTAGCAAAATAGCATGATAAGTCATTTTAATTTTTTGCTTAAGAAATCTTAACAAGAAGAAATCTATGTTTGAACTTTCAATTTATTAAATTTTGTTGTCTCCTGTATCTTTAATGCATCACTATTTTCCAGATGAGTCCAGGAAAAACAAGTAATTCAGATAATTTATCAACAATTATATTGAAACAAATCTATAGTCATATAGTAACCAATCTTATGATTAATTTATAGTTATGTTGTTTCAGTTGTTCTTATCAGTATGCTGTTCCGATCACTTTGGTTTGATACCATTTAGAACTGCCGACTCTGGTTTAGTGGCAAAGTGCGCCGTTGGTGAGCGTTCTGGCGGAGGTTCAATCAGCTGGCGGCTTCGTTTTAGACTCTGTTTCAAAAAACGAGGAGACACGATGACTTTAATGACGTTCAGTAATTTGGCTCGTTAGACGGACTGCCTTGTTGGCTTTCCGGGTTTTTTTCCCATACGATAAGCAAATTCAGGGTACTTCCCCTAAAAGCTCTCCCAGAAGACACTTCCCTACTTCTTTAGCGACACAGAGCCAAGTCAGACTTCTACTTACGGGTCTCCATCCCCCTTCACCCCTTTTTCCTCTATCCATGAGCAGATTACTTATGGGATGTTCGTCCTGGTACAGCAGAACACTGCGGATTATACACAGACATCACTTCTTTCAAGAGAAAAACGGATAATTTAGCTGGTATATAAATAATATATATATATATATATATATATAAACAAGGTTATAGTAAACAATCTTATAATTATTTTCAAATACGTCGTTTTCTGATTGTGATCACTTTGACTTGATACCATTGATGATTTGTGTTGGTGTGAAGCACCTTGGCTGTGAAGCGGCCGCTAGCTTCTATCTTGAGTTGGATCCTTTGAAGTTATGTGATAATGCATTGAAAAACAAAGCAGGTAAAGAATAATAGGTGATTTGCCCAGATATATATATATTTAAAGAATTAAAAAAGAAAGAGACACAAAGTTTTGAAGTAAGCTAAACAAATCGAGGAAGGTTTTTATTGATTCATTTTTTTTATTCTTTCATTTATATTTAATATACAAACATATAAAAACAAATAAAAATAATTAAGAAGCAGAGTTGAAGAAAATGGTTCGAGATAAATTCAAGTAAACAGAAAGAATTAATCTAAAAAAATAAAAAAGAAGTACAACGTAAAGAGAAATGATTGCGAAAACGCATTGGGTAAAATAAGGCTGGAACAAGTCAGGGGTGGGAAGTGGAATCAATTCTTGATACCATTTACGAATAAAACGGTTAATATGTAGTGGATTACGCCTAACTGAGTGGTATTTTCAGTATTCTTCTGCAATCAGTATAAAGGGTTATCAGTAAAGGTTTTAAAGATTGTTTCTAATATATTACATTAGTTATATTTAGCCTTCAATATTCAGTTGAGAGTAAAAACTATATACTAAATGTTATAACAGTTTTCAAAAAAAAAAAAAAAAACAATGTGTGCCATAGGAAATTTGCAATATGGCTCTTACATTTTCTCACTTTGGCATTTGTTCGCATTCCTTTCTCATCTTCTTCCAGCTGAAAGCGTATACTTTCCAACCAACATATTTATAGTGCTCATTTATAATATTGCCACAAGAGCTTTTTGGTTTAAATATTTTGTCAGATTCCGAACTGAGATTTCCTTTCTCAGAAACCTAGCATGCAATAAACATGGTTTTGCAACCCTGACAGGGTAAAATAACAATGGTGATATGCTAATATTAATTGAATAAAATTTTTAAATCTGGCGCTCGAGGCCACAGGTTTCGGATACGAGTTCCGGTGGTATCATTGGATGTTTGTAAAATCACCAATGGTATTTCCAAAACTAGGTATCGGTCTAATATAACTGTAGAGCGTTGCGCGTAAGGCTGACAACCCTACCCGTAAAAAGATAACATCCCCTGTCTAGAAATCTGCCAGTAGGATGACGTCCTTGGGCTGTTGTGTCATTGAAGAAGAAGAAATTTTTAAATGTTTAATAAGAACCGTTAATGATAAATTAAAACGGATATGCAATATTTTAGTATCTTTATTCACATATTATATAACTCCTACCATTCATTAAATTATTTTTTTCTTTCTAATGCAGCTGCCAAAACACTTAGACATGGACGTCTTGGATGTCTTAAGGCAAGCGCTGCACAGACGTACCTCACTTTGCATTAAACAGGGGCGCGTGAAACTTGAAGATAAGCCCCAGACACGGAGTAACAATGCCCCCGCAACGCTCTACGATCCTATTAGGGACGGGACCTACACTTTAAAGTGGATTCCGAAACCACTACATACAACCATGGCACCGCCGGGACTCGAACCCGAAACCTGTGATTCATTAAATTTTAAATAAAGGCAATTTCTATTACGAATTATATAAAAATTATTTTATATGGCATACCAGTCGAAAGTAAAAGTGAAAGGAAAGAAAATGTGAACCGAAATTTTGAAAAGATTCAGAATAGAAAGGTCAAAAACTCTTTGCATATTTGTTTGCTAAGAATTTAAAATAACGTAGCACATTTAAAAGAACTTTTTCCTTTGATGGATGTGGTAACTTAATACTCGGTCAATACTTTTAGTCTTGAGTTCACTTTGAACTGAGTTTCCCTTTTTTGCTATTGTACAAAAAAAAAGCGAGTTACTTGACATTTTCAAACATTTCAGTTCTTCCATTCATTATGAATGTCACAATTCTTACAATTCACTCGTCTAGAAAAAAAAATAAGCAATTTAAGTATTCTGAAAAAAAAAAAAAAAAATTTTTCTATTGTTATTTTAAAGAATTTCAGCAGGTATTTTTTTTTCATTTACTTCTAAAAGAATATTTGAAATATAGTCTTAAAAAAAAAGTTTTTTTTTTAAAATCATCCTATTTCTTACAGCCTGCAGATGGTTTCATTTTTGTTAAATTGTTTCAACCTTAAGAATATATTTAATGTATTTTTATATTTAATTTTATCGTTTATTTCGTCATACTTTTTTATAACAGAAAATTCTTCTCTTTTGAGGTATTATTTTAAACATATAATGAATAACACTTTTTATTTCAGTGTATCACTTAATTTTTATTATTTTATATATAAATAAAAACTATATTTTTAAATTTTATTGTACTATAATAAAAAAAATATTGTAAAACATACTATATTTTTTTTTTGTAATTTATAGTAAACATAATATTATACTTTATTTATGTTTACAGTTTGATTATGATATTTTAAAAAAAAATGATTTTCCTTCATATTTATCAAAGCTCCAATATACTTTTAATATTTAAAAAATAATAATGAATTATTATTACAAATATTTATTAATGTATAGTAAAATGTTAATTGTAATTATTCCCAAAATTCCTTGATTTGTAAAAGTAAACGAATCTAAAATTAAAGTAAACTTATTGCAAATCAATACGTTAAAGTGTGCAAGTTAATAAGTGCCATTTATTTACAACAAAATTGGTTGTAGTGGTGCTGTGAGTGATGCTGTAACCACATCAACCATCCATTAATGAGTTTTAGCTGGGAGAAAGGATTTAAACAGATCGCATGTGATTTTGGTTGGTTTAAGTTTTGTTTTAATTATGTAGTAAAAATTAAGTAATGAAAAAACATATTTTGAAGTTTCATTTATAAAAAATAAAACTTGCTGACTTTATTATGACAGAGATAAATAAAATTGCAAATCTAGAACACATAAAAAGAGAAACTAATGGAAATTAAAAAAATGTTTTCACCTTAAATATAGATTTATTAATTTAATAACATTTTAAAAAATCTGTTTACATGATATTTTTTTTCTGTTTACATATTATAAATATTTTCTGTAAACATCATGAAATGAATGTAAATTTTAATAAAAATCAGATTTGTATTGCACGACAGCAATAAAACCATTTAGTGGATGCTCCAATAAATTAATTTATTTAAATGGGCATCTACTTATATAATTTATACAGAAGGAATATCAAATGTGACTTTCTGAGATTTCATGTATATTCGAATCCCATGTTTAGGGATGTTTCAGCATGTTCAGCTGTGTTTTCAGCAATGATGATTTATTATTGAAATTTCGGTTCTGACTGAAAATTGAAATTCATTGTTCTGTTTTTTATCATTTCAGAACTTTTTTTCAATGAATCTTTTTAATTTAACAAAATATCAACTGTTTTGATGTACTGATATTTGTTTTCATTCAGATATTTTGCTATTTAACAATAATTCTTTGAACCTTTGATAAGATTCATTATGTTTTTTTTTTTCTTCATGTTGCATGCTCATAATAATAGCAATTTTGTTTACCGCAAAAAAAAAAAAATGTTTAATGTTTTATCTTCATTTATGCATTCATTTATTTATTTGTAGTGAAGAAAATATCCAACTGAGGAATAATTTCAACTTTGAAATAATAACCGTGAGAATTAGCAGAATGGGAATTAATATAAACATTTTATATGAATTAATGGCTGAGGAAATTAAGAGTTATTAGATATGAAAGAATATCGAACATTGCAAATGCAGCACATGGATCTACATCTAAAATTAATTTTTGAAAGTCATGTCAGAACCAAGAATATACATATTCTGCTACACTCAAAGAAGGTCTCTTATTAATTAATTAAAATTTTTGGTACAAAATAATTCTGTTAATCTTTCTATTGTGAAGTTGAAATATAATTCACTACAAAGCAGGTTGCATATTGCATAATTGCTGTGAAAATCTTTAATAAATTAAAGGTTAAATATCAAAGATTTGATAGAATTTATCTTTAAAATTATATTATTTTTAAAAATTTCAATTAATTTTTTTTTTTTTAATTTTAATTTATACATATACATGCACTTAATGTATCATCATAGTAATTAAATAAATTTGATTTTTACCTTACTTTATTATGGTATGGTATGGCTGTCGATAATATAGAAAAATCAGCATGTAGCTCAGTAACATTATGCATACCACACCTCCATCGCTACTATTATTATAAAGAAAAGCAGCCATAAAAGTATTAAACTAAGTACTTATAATTTTACAAGTGCGAAAAAAAAAGAAATATATTTATTACATTGGTTAAAAATAAAATGGCAGGTTCATTTGACATTTTCTTTCTTTTTAAAGTAATTGATGTTTCTTTTATAGACATTTCTTTTCAAAGAATTTTGGATTATAAGAAAAGAGTAAAACTTTTCTAATACACTTCGTTGTTTTTTATTTTTTTTTTTTTTTTTCTTTAAGGAATTGATCTTAAAGAATGATGAATCACTTTTCTTTAGACTTTGTTTCAAAGAGCAAAAACCATTTTTATGTCTTTCGTAAAAAAAATACTCACTGTTTGTTTAAAAGTATCAACGAACAGAATACCACAGAATGACATAATTTAAATTCCATATCAAGACTTTTAAATTTGTCAATGCAACAGGCTGATAATTAAACTTCTCTTTAACTTGAACCTTCCAAATATGATGATCATTTTATGATAAGCATCATCACTTCAATAAGTTATATATTTATTAAACGGTAGAGAGAGAAAAAAGATAATGTCAAACTTTCAAATGCAAATGTCATTCATTTTTTTCTTTTTCTGAACATCAATAGGTTTGTGTTTTTCTTATATATGCCAAAAACAGGCCATCAAATAGAGGAGGCCATTGTTTTCCGGGAGGTTTTTTAGGGGCGATTAGCCCATATGTCGTACTGAAAAAATACCGGAGATTCATCCCTATTATTTTTAAAACAATAGCTGTTGTGTTAACAAAAAAAAATACTATATTTGAAAATTTAATGTGAAATCTAATGTTAGAAGTACGTTTTAATAAATTATTTGGAACTCATTAATTAAAAGTAAGCTAATTGCTAAATCAAGGCATAACTTTTATGTATAAAAGCTTCTTTTTATTTTTGAACGACATCTAGATAAAATACCGTTTATTCTGATTAAATTCTGTTTCAAAGATTGTAAATTTTGTGAAAATAATAATAAAAATATCGGTTTTGGTAAACAGGCTACCCATAAAATTTAAAATTTAATGTAAGAATAAAACGCATAAAAGTAATCTTAAAAAATAAAAAAAAGCAATAGAATTCCAAACAATTTTCTTTTATTAGAAAATTTCATTTTCTCTTTGAAATAACGTCATCTTTCCCCAGACATTTTTTTAAACAATTTTTTTATTGTCTAATTATTAATTATATAATTATTAGGTCGTGAAAGAAATTTAAAATAAATCGATAAGAATAGTGAAAAAAATTTCAAAAAACTAGCCAATAAGAAACGCTAAAAATTGTCAAGGACACAAAAATTGATCAAAGAAACGAAAGACTCTGTTCTCGAAAACAATACCCATAATTTTATGGGTGAAAGAATGGATGCCATTAATAATTTTCATTTATTAAATCTTCAAACAAGTGGCATTGTTGGAAATAGCTCAAAGGGAACTAACTTATGGGGCAATGCAGTTGACTAATAAAATTAATTAACAAAAATGGTTAATTAACTACTAACTCGAAATGTTTTTTGGGAACAAGAGAAATTTAGAGCAGTCGAATCTACGTGTGCCAAATAGTAAACTCATCAATTTTTTGTGACAAAATTCGATGACTTTTGAGGAGTACAGAAATTGGCCCTTATTAATAATACTTTCAATCTTTTCATTCCTTAACTAAATAATATGTTATCGTCTTCTTGTTGTGATTATTAAGAAAAAAAAAACAAAAGATAATATTGTACACTATATTATTAAGTTAAATAAAGGGATAAGAAAAAATTTACTTTCATATTTACTATTCTTGTTATTTATTATGTTATACACTGAGGTGACAAAGTCATGGGATAGCAATATGCAAATTTTCAGATGGCAGTAGCATCGCGTAGAACGAGTACAAATGCGCAGTGCTTTCGCAGAGCTTTTTCGATATTTCAAGTTATTCATGAGCAAT
>BPLR01020262.1:0-38631 GCA_021605095.1 Caerostris extrusa | reverse complement strand
ACACTTACATTTTTTGCTCAACTAAAGTTCAACCCTATCAGCAAAAATTGCCCCGATTACTAAAACATTGCATAAATAAATGCGATATCTGTTATTATTAAATACGGTTTATATTTTTATCTTTTATGCTAATTGTATAATACGTTACTATGTAGGAGATAAGTTGATGACAAATTTCAAAATTTAATCAAATAATCGTCACATGAGAGTACAGTTTTTCACTAAATAGCTTTGTAGCATCAATAGTTTTTGCATAAATAATATTAATATTTTATTATTAAATGTGTATTTTCACCTTTCGTTTTTTGGTGAAATTTTAACCTTATCTGTATGGTAGAATCTAAGCAACATAATTGGATATTTTCAAATGGTATAAGCTTTCAATAAATTGCAGACATCTAAAGTTCAAATTTGTCGTAATTTTCAAGTAGACGTAGCAATCAATACTTACACCACTACAAGGGTACAATTTAAATAAGGTTACTTGGATGAAAAAGGTCAAAGCTCGTATTCTGTTTCGTTATGTTGTTATAGCTACCATTTTTTCGTTAAAATATTTTGTTCGTTATCTAGATCTATCTAAATGTGTTTTTGGTTTAGAAATTAAGAGACTAAACCATTAAAACATTAAAAAGTCTTGTATATCTTAATGAAGTGACTGCTTTACTAACAAAATACGTAGTTTGATATTTAAATATTAATTTGTCAAAGAAAATACTGAAATCATATTTCATTGTTATATAAAATAGATTTAAATTTTGAATGAAAAAAAAACATTTTTGACATGAAAAAACATTAGCTCCCATGGTATAAGAACAGCAAATTCGGTTATATTAGTACTCCCAATTTAAAAACACAAGCATAATGTGTTATGCAGATACCCATGTTTTTATGTGTTAACACCAATAATTTTTAAAGGCAATACTTTGAAAAGGATAAATATATCATTCTTTTTGTTATCCAGAATTGTCTAAATTTGTTTAGTTAGACAATAAGAATAAACCAACTTTAAAAGTCTTGTATACCCAAAAGTATGACTGCTTCTAACTAATACTTATTTTTTATATTTAAATAGAATTCTTGTCAAAAAAGCAATACTAAACTCATATTCCATTGTTTATATAATTAGATTTAAATTTTGAAAGAAACAAAACTATTTTTGTGATAAGCAAGAACATTAACTTCCATGTTATAAGGAGCAGCAAATTCGATTACATTAGTTCTCGCTGTTTAAGAACACTGCCATAATGTATTGTAGAACAATGCATCATTTTTGTAAACATGTTTGTAATATTTTTTTTAAATAAATATACATTAATCTTTAAAACGATATGTATGTACATGCATGCAAATACAATACCTTAAAAACAGATACCCATGTTTTTATGTATTAACACCAATTAATTTTTAACGATAATATCTTGAAAAGTATAAAAGACATCTTTCTTTGTTCTTTTTTTACTTATCACCTTTGAGATAAAAAAAAAAAAAAATCAGCTCTGTGTTAGAAAAACTAAATAAAGGATAATAAAATGGATAATTCACGTTTTTTTTTTTACTATCAACACCTAGAAACTAACAGACAAAAAGAATGAAAAAGAAACTTAAGAAATGCTCATCGTTGGTAAAACTTTGGATATTAGAAGACCCTAATCAAGTTTATGGATAAACCTAACTCCACTTGTATCGACTCTTTTAAAAAAAAAAAAAAAAAAAAAATTAAAATATTGGAACAAACAATCTCTATCTTGTTACAACTCAAGGTAATCATAGTTGCAAAAATAAATACCAAAAGATGCAAAGAATATATTGACGTAAAGGAAATCAATAAAAACACTGGAGACAGACGCATTTTTGGTTTTTATTGTAGAATTTTTTCAAACACTGCGTGAGATGTAGCCGGCTATGGCTGGTGTAACACGTTTGAAAAAGTTTTTATTCTTTGTTTGGTTTGCTACATCAATGCTGTTTTGAGAGGTTGAAGTTGAGTAAGGAAAAAAAAAAAAAAGGTTAAACAAATAAAGTAACTTACTCTAAAAGAGTGGATTTGACGCGTTGATGAAATTAATGACTGCATGTGTGACACAAAAACTATGTTTGTTCAATTTGCAATCTGGTTTTTCCTCTCTCCTACCGTTTGATCCTGGTGAAAGTAAAAAATTTTGAAATTTGCTTTCCGTTGGAGATTGTCATTTTTGAAATGAAAAATGGAGATTAGTGGTATTATTTTTAATTTTAAATTTAATCTGGTTTTTTTTTTTTTTCATTTGTTATAATTAATCTATGTAGGGAAATCTTTTTTTTTAACTTTTATACCTATAACATTTAGATATGTTAGATGAAATCGAAAAAAATTATTTAAAACTTAATTGAATATAAGTCATTTTGAAAAAAAGATTATTATTATGAAAAATGTTTTTTTTCTTTTTTGAATATTTTTATGATTTAAATCTTTATATTAGTTTGAAATAAACGGTCGACTTTGAGATAGTGTTGACAGTTGTTAATAGGAAAAGGTATAGGTAAATTATTCGCAAGTATTAAATGTGTGTTTTTTTTAAAGAAAATTAATAATAATGAATATTTAACGTTATAGTATTCTTATTTGAAAGGAAACTGATTTGTTTATTTGTAAAAAGCACATGAAAAACCTCTACTAAGTAAGATATTTTCTTAAATAAATTTATCTATTTTGTTATTTAAAAATATGAAAAGAATTTTATTCTTAAAAAAATACGAATTATTGTTTTAAAAACGAATTTATTTTAAGAAACGATAAAAACGATTTAATGATAAAAAAACGATTTACAATTAAAAAAAAGATTTTATTTTGAACGATTTATTATTTAAAAAAAACGATTTATTATTTAAAAACGATTTTGTTTTTAAAAACAATTTACTGTTTAAAAAAAACGATTTTAATTGTTTAAAAATACGATTTTGTTTTAAAAAAAAAAAAGTATTTACTATTTTAAAAAATGATTTTGTTTTTAAAAAACGACTAAAAACGATTTACACTTTAAAAAAAAAACTATTTCGTTTTAAAAAAATGATTTACTATTCTTTTAAATGTAATTTTTTTTTTTTTCCTTCATAAAATCTAGAATTCGTTCATTTTGAAATATATTAATGTTCATAATATTAACCATTTTAAATGAATTTCAAATAAATGAGCAACATTGCTGTTGTATCTTTATTTTTTTTTAATTTAATGTCAATTTAGACTTTTTTTAGAGTTACAAACAAGATCCTTTTATTTAATTTATTTTGTTATTATTGCTACTAATACAGTCAGTCAATGCTCCATTTTTGTAAACTTATTTTTAATATTTTTTTAAGTAAATATACAATATTCTTTAAAATGATATGTATGTATATGTATGCAGATTCAGGACTTTAAAAAACAGATACCCGTGTTTTTATGTATGAATACCAATAATTTTTAACGGCAATACCTTTAAAAGGATGAAAACATCCTACTTTGTTATCTAGAATTATATAAATTTCTTTAGTTAGAAAATAAGAATAAATCATTAAATTTTTAAAAAATTGTTGTACATCCAATGACGAAGTGACTTATACTAGTTCTATTTCTAATACATAGTTTGATATTTAAATATGAATTATTGTCAAAAAAAAAGCAATACTAAAATCATATTCTATTGTTACTTAGTTAAATTTAAATTTTGAAAGAAAAAAAAAAAAAGCATTTTGTAATAAATAACCTTAGCTTCAACTATTAGCTAACAACATTAAGTTCCATGTTATAAGAGCAGCAAATTCGATTACGTTAGTTCTCAGCTGTTTAAGAACACTGCCTAATGTTTAAGTATTATAAAACAATGCTCCATTTTTGTAAAAATGTTTTTAATATTTTTTAAATAAATATACAATAATCTTTAAAATGATATGTATGCAAATACAATACCTTAAAAAACAGATACCCATGTTTTTATGTGTTAACACCAATCATTTTTAACGACAATATCTTGAAAAGTATAAAGACATCATTCTTTGTTCTTTTACTTATCTTCTTTAGGAAGTAAAAAATCACAGTTCTGTGTTGGAAAACTAAATAAAGGATAATAAAATGGATAATGCTCGGTTTTTTTTTCCTTTACTTTCTGCACCTAGAAACTAAAGCACAAAAAGAATGAAAAAGAAACTTAAGAAATGCTCATCGTTGGTAAAACTTTGGATATTAGAAGACCCTAATCAAGTTTATGGATAAACCTAACTCAACTTGTATCGACTCCTTTTTTAAAAAAAAAAAAAAAAAAAAAAAAAAATTGGAACAAACAATCTCTATCTTCTTACAACTCAAGGTAATCATAGTTGCAAAAATAAATACCAAAAGATGCAAAGAATATATTGACGTAAAGGAAATCAATAAAAACACTGGAGACAGACGCATTTTTGGTTTTTATTGTAGAATTTTTTTTTCAAACACTGCATGAGATTGTAACCAGCTATGGCTGGTGTAACACGTTTGAAAGTTTTCTTTTTGTTCGGTTGCTACATCAATGCTGTTTTGAGGGGTTGAAGTTGAGTTTGAAAAAAAAAAAAAAAAAGGTTAAACAAATAAAGTAACTTACTCTAAAAGAGTGGATTTGACGCGTTGATGAAATTAATGACTGCATGTGTGACACAAAAACTGTGTTTGTTGAAGTTGCAATCTGGTTTTTCCTCTCTCTTCCGTTTGATCCTGGTGAAAGTAAAAAAAATTTTTGAAATTTACTTTCCGTTGAAGATTGTCATTTTTGAAATGAAAATGGAGATTAGTGGTATTATTTTTAATTTTAAATATAATTTGGTTTTTTTTTTTTATTGTTATAATTAATCTATGTAGGGGAAAACTTTTTTTTTAATTTTTATACCTACTAACATTTTGGTATGTTTTAAATAAATATAAAAAATATTTTTTAAAAGTTAATTGAATAAAGCCATTTGAAAAAATTATTATTATGAAAAATGGTTTTTTTTTTCTTTTTTTTTTGAAAATTTTTTATGATTTAAATCTTTTATATTAGATTGAAATAAAATGTCGATTTAAGATAGCGTTGACAATTGTTAAAGGAAAAAAGTATAGATAAATTATTCGAAAGTATGAGAATGTGAAATTTTTTTTTTTAAGAAAATTAAATAATAATATGGATATTTAACGTTTGCATTATTCTTATTTAAAAGAATACTGATTTGTTTATTTGTAAAAGCACATAAAAATCTACTAAGTAAGATATTTTCTTAAAAAATTTATCTATTTTGTTATTTAAAAATATGAAAAAGAATTTTATTCTTTAAAAAATACGAATTATTGTTTTAAAAAAACGAATTTGTTTTAAGAAACGATATTTATTAAAAAAACGATTTACAATTTTTTTATTTAGAAATAAAAAAAACGATTTTTATTTAAAAAAAACGATTTTGTTTAAAAAAATTTACTGTTTAAAAAAACGATTTTAATTGTTTAAAAATAAAAGTATTTTTGTTTAAAAAAATTTTGTTTTTAAAAACGACTAAAAACGATTTACACTTTAAAAAAAAACTTTTCGTTTTAAAAATGATTTACTATTCTTTAAATGTAATTTTTTTCCTCCATAAAATCTAAATTCGTTCATTTGAAATATATTAATGTTCATAATATTAACCATTTTAAAATGAATTTCAAATAAATGAGCAACATTCCTTGTATCTTTATTTTTTTTTTTTTTAATTTAATGTCAATTTAGACTTTTTTAGAGTTACAAACAAGATCCTTTTATTTCCTTTACTTTTGTTATTATTGCTACTACTACAGTCAGTCAATGCTCCATTTTTGTAAACTTATTTTTAATATTTTTTAAATAAATATACAATAATCTTTAAAATGATATGTATGTATACGTATGCAAATACAATACCATAAAAACAGAGGCCCATGTTTTTATGTGCTGAACACCAATAATTTTTAAAGGCAATATCTTGAAAAGGATAAATACATCATTCTTTGTTATCTAGAATTATCTAAATTTGTTTAGTTAGAAAATAAGAATAAACCATTAAAGCATTAAAAGGTCTTGTACTTCCAAGGACGAAGTGAATTAGAGAAACTAATGGTAGTTTGATATTTAAATATGAATTCTTGTCAAAAATGCAATAATAAAATCATATTCCATTGTTATATAGTCATATAGTTAAATTTAAAAAAAACCATTTTGTGATAAACAAGAACATTAACTTCCATGTTATAAGAACAGCAAATTCGGTTACATTAATTCTCGCTGTTTAAGAACACTGCCATAATGTATTATAGAACAATGCACCATTTTTGTAAACATGTTTGTAATATTTTTTTTTTAAATATACAATAATCTTTAAAACGATATGTATGTATATGCATGCAAAAATACAATACCTTAAAAACAGATACCCATGTTTTTATGTATTAACACCAATCATTTTTAACGACAATATCTTGAAAAGTATAAAGACATCATGCTTTGTTCTTTTTACTTATCTCCTTTGGGAAGTAAAAATCACAGCTTCTGTGTTTGGAAAACTAAATAAAGGATAATAAAATGGATAATGCACGTTTTTTTCTTTACTATCAACACCTAGAAACTAACAGACAAAAGAATGAAAAAGAAACTTAAGAAATGCTCATTGTTGGTAAAACTTTGGATATTAGAAGACCCTAATCAAGTTTATGGATAAACCTAACTCCACTTGTATCGACTCTTTTTTAAAAAAAAAAAAGAAAAAAAATTAAAATATTGGAACAAACAATCTCTATCTTCTTACAACTCTAGGTAATCATAGTTGCAAAAATAAATACCAAAAGATGCAAAGAATATATTGACGTAAAGGAAATCAATAAAAACTCTGGAGACAGACGCATTTTTGGTTTTTCTTGTAGAATTTTTTTTTTTTCAAACACTGCGTGAGATGTAGCCGGCTATGGCTGGTGTAACACGTTTGAAAAGTTTTCTTTTTGTTGGTTGCTACATCAATGCTGTTTTGAGGGGTTGAAGTTGAGTTTAATAAAAAAAAGGTTTAAACAAATAAAGTAACTTACTTTAAAAGAGTGGATTTGACGCGTTGATGAAATTAATGACTGCATGTGTGACACAAAAACTATGTTTGTTCAAGTTGCAATCTGGTTTTTCCCTCTCTCTACCGTTTGATCCTGGTGAAAGTAAAAAATTTTGAAATTTGCTTTCCGTTGAAGATTGTCATTTTTAGAATGAAAAATGGAGATTAGTGGTATTATTTTTAATTTTAAATCTAATCTGGTTTTTTTTTCATTTGTTATAATTAATCTATGTAGGGGAAAAATTTTTTTAACTTTTATACCTACTAACATTTTTGATATGTTAGATGAAATCGAAAAAATATATTTTTTAAAAGTTAATTGAATATAGCCACATTGAAAAAAAAATTATTATTATAAAAATGTTTTTTTTTCTTTTTGAATATTTTTATGATTTAAATCTTTTATATTAGTTTGAAATAAACGGTCGACTTAAGATAGCGTTCAATATTGTTAATAGGAAAAAGATATAGGTAAATTATTCGCAAGTATTAAATGTGTTTTTTTTTAAAGAAAATTAATAATAATGAATATTTAACGTTATAGTATTCTTATTTAAAATAAAACTGATTTGTTTATTTGTAAAAAGCGCATGAAAAACTCTTACAAAAATAAGATATTTTCTTAAATAAATTTATCTATTTTGTTATTTAAAAATAGGAAAAAGAATTTTATTCTTTAAAAAATACGAATTATTGTTTTAAAAACGAATTTGTTTTAAAAACGATTTAATTTATTTTTAAAAAAACGATTTAAAATTAAAAAAAGATTTATTTTGAACGATTTATTATTAAAAAAAAAACGATTTATTATTTAAAAAACGATTTTGTTTTAAAAACAATTTACTGTTTAAAAAAAAACGATTTTAATTGTTTAAAAACACGATTTTGTTTTAAAAAAAGTATTTACAATTTTAAAAAATGATTTTGTTTTTAAAAAAGACTAAAAACGATTTACACTTTAAAAAAAAATTATTTCGTTTTAAAAAAATGATTTACTATTCTTTTAAATGTAATTTTTTTTTTCCTCCATAAAAATCTAGAATTCGTTCATTTGAAATATATTAATGTTCATAATATTAACCACTTTTTTAAATGAATTTCAAATAAATGAGCAACATTGCTGTTGTATCTTTATTTTTTAAATTTAATGTCAATTTAGACTTTTTTAGAGTTACAAACAAGATCCTTTTATTTCCTTTATTTTGTTATTATTGCTACTAATACAGTCAGTCAATGCTCCCATTTTTGTAAACTTGTTTTTAATATTTTTTAAGTAAATATACAATATTCTTTAGAATGATATGTATGTATATGTAGGCAGATTCAGGACTTTTTAAAAAACAGATACCCGTGTTTTTATGTATGAATACCAATAATTTTTAACGGAATACCTTTTTAAAAGGATAAACACATCCTACTTTTTGTTATCTAAAATTATATAAATTTCTTTAGTTAGAAAATAAGAATAAATCATTAAAGTTTTAAAATTGTTGAACATCCAATGACGAAGTGACTTATACTAGTTCTATTTCTAATACATAGTTTGATATTTAAATATGAATTATTGTCAAAAAAAAAGCAATACTAAAATCATATTCTATTGTTACTTAGTTAAATTAAAAAATTTTGAAATTTACTTTCCGTTCGAGATTGTCATTTTTAGAATGAAAAATGGAGATTAGTGGTATTATTTTTAATTTTAAATGTAATCTGGTTTTTTTTTTTTCATTGGTATCATTAATCTATGTAGGGGAATTTTTTTTTTTTTTAACTTTCATACCTACTAACATTTTGGTATGTAAGATGAAGTTGAAGAAAATTATTTTATGAAAGTTAATTGAATAAAGCCATATTAAAAAAAAAATTATTCTTATGAAAAATGTTTTTTTTTTTCTTTCTTTTTTGAATATTTTTTAGAATTTAAATCTTTTATATTAGTTTGAAATAAACGGTCGATTTAAGATAACGTTTGTTAAAAGGAAAAAGTGTAAGTAAATTAAACTTTAATAACTTAATTAAAGTTTAAGTAAATTATGAGAATGTGAAATAATATGTTTTTTTTTTTAAGGAAATGAATAATAATGTATATTTAGGGTTATATGATTCTTATTTAAACGAAGATTGATTTGTTTATTTGTAATAGAAAATTTATAATAAGCACATGAAAAACTTTATAAAGTACGCTATTTCCTTAAATAAGTTAATCTAATTTGTTAATAAAAATATGAAAAAGAATTTTATTCTTTAAAAAAAAATACGAAAGGTTGTTTCAAAATATGAATTTGTTTTGAAAAACGATTTATTGTTTTAAAAAAACGATTTACTATTAAAAACCGATTTTTATTTTGAAAACCGATTTTGCTTAAAAACGATTTATTATTTAAAAAAACGATTTTGTTTTTAAAATCGATTTATTATTTTAAAAAACCGATTTTGTTTTAAAAACGATTTGCTGTTTAAAAGCGATTTTGTTTTAAAAACGATTAAATAAACGATTTTTTATTTAAATAAACGATTTATTATTTAAAAACGATTTTGTTTTAAAATTGATTTACGGTTTTAAAAACGATTTTGTTTTAAAAAACGATTTTACTATTTTAAAAAATGATTTTGTTTTAAAAAACGATTTACTGTTTTAAGAAAACGATTTTGCTTTAAAAAACTATTTTGTTTTGAAAAAAAGATTTACTGTTTTTTTTTAAATGTAAGACTTTTTTCCTCTATAAAATGAATGAATGAATTTCAAATTTGAATTAATGAATGTTCATGGTATTAAATAAATTAATTTAAAAATGAAAATAAATTAATTTAATGAATGAAAATTTTAATGAATTTAAATAAAAATGAAAGTTAATTGTTTTTAAATGAATTTCAAATTTCAAATAAATGAGCAACATTTTAGTTGTATCTTTATTTTCTTTAATTTAATGTCACTTTAGACTTTTCTCTGATTTACAAACCAGAACCTTTTATTTCCTTGTGGAACGTTTTGTTATGATTACGGATCTTGGAACGTCTGATACAATAGGTTGTAATATGAATATGAAAATGTCTATAGTGGGTCTAAATCTAATATGGAGACATATAATTTTAAATGCGGCCCGCGGAGATAGGATGCATTTTCAAAGTGCCCCGCAAGATCATTTGGGTAGTCCACCCCTGGTCTAAACCGTTAATATATTTTATTTTATATATTAAAATTTGTCATATTCAATTAAATAATAAATTATAATAAAAATAATTATAAAAATAGCGTCTTATAAGACGATTATATTTAATTTACATTGGTTCGAATTTGCCAACGGATCTAAAGATAGCCAGGCACTTTATAAATCATTCTGAAATATTTGAAGAAAAAAGACCTCCTGCAAAATCAATAAATAAAGCTTTTATCCCGGTCTTCCTGAAGCGAAGTTTAAAAGTTGTAAACAAAATCAAAAAGTATCGCCGAAAGAAACAAGTCTCTGTTTCTTCACTTTAATAATAGAAAAGTTTTGTTTCCGAAAATTAGGATCAACGATTCTTCCGAGATGAATGATTCGTTCTCTATCTGCGAGTTGAGTAACGCGATTGAATTTTTTTTTTTACAAATGTAACGATTGCTTTTTGTGCATCTTGCTATTCGAAATAAAAGACAAACCTTCTTGTTTCTTTTTTTTTATAGACTCTTAATTTAAATTTAATTTCGATAACTTGAATGATAAAGCAACGAGTTGTTAAAGAGAGACGAAATTTTTTATCTTTTAAAATTACTTTTATTGATTATAATTTTAATTAAATGTTTATTTTTGCATCACTGGTAACTAAGCCTCTTTATACTAACGATGAATTCAAATCTTTCTTGTTTTATTACCATTTTGTTGACCTAATTCATTCGGCATTGGAACAGCAGATTTGGAGCAGATTGATCCTTACCTAGAATGCCCATGGGGTTCCTGTCATATTAAACACTGTGTTAATGACTCCATATTATAAAACATATATATCTAGTGGTAGCATTGTATGCTTTTAAATCAAAACCTATCGCTAAAAAATATATGTCAAACCTTCCATTGAGTTAAAATAAACGTAAGATACAATACATAGGTTCCAATGCTATGGAAGATAAATATATAGGTTGCAATGCAATGGTAGGCAAAATACATATGCAATCTAATGGAAGGCACAATACGTGTGCAATCCAATGGAAAGTACAATACGTGTGCAATCCACTGGATGGTACAATACGTGTGCAATCCACTGGATGTAAGACCGATGTAAGACCCAATACGTTTGCCATCTGATGGAATGTATAATACATCTGCAATCCGATGGAAGGTAACAATACATGAATTGCATTACTATGGAAGGTAAAATACATAGTCAGAATAAATATGTAGGTATTATACCAATTTCAAGCGAGATAACTGAATTTCAACATTATAATGTCCACCTTTTAGATAAGCATTCAGTATTCGACCACCAGGCCAATCTAATCCAATAATTTACTAAATCATATTCGAATCGTAACTGTGCATGAATATTTAAAAACGATAAAAAAATGCATCATTTAATTTATAAAATAATAATTTTCTGTTCCATTTACTAATGATCTTTATGATACAAAAACGATAGATTTTTTAATACCAGAGAATGGGCAAGGAGCATTAAGTGTATCCATTTTTACGAAATGAACTGTTTTAGAAAATACACTCGATAGAAGTTGCAACTAACTTCAGCATCTAATAATCGAACTTTGACCTGGAATACCATTCTTTGTGAAGATATGATTTCGCTTCAAGAGAATATCATTCTTTTTTGACAAATCGATGTACGCGCAACCATGCTTGTTTTCATTTGCTATTTCTCAGCTGAACTTGTTTTCCTTTTTTTTTTTTTTTTTTTGACGGAACTTTTGTTTTTAATTTCTGTAAATTATAAATGATGAAGAACTCTGTAGGGCTGTGAACAAGAACAGAAACATTTTAAAATGTTATTCAAGAAATTGAAGCTTCTAGAGTAAACACTGATCCAACAAGTGAAAATGAGTGAGATGAGGATAATCATAACACTTTAAAGTCCTGATTAACCGAATTCCCACTTAAACCAGGTTATTGAACGAAACATGGACCTTTTTCTCCTTCTAACCAGAAAATTCATCGTGAAATTCCATTAAGATGTGTAGGAAAAATAGAAAAAAAAATACAAAACAAAATCAACCAAGAAATTAAAGATGTCACGATTGCAGATGAGGTTGAAAATTATAAGCTATGCAAATTATTAATTTACACATTTTTTTCTAACACAAAATAATTTTACATTTAATTTTTGCATAAAAGGCTCATTGTAAATTTCTGAAGTTAAAGAAAATACATTAGTATATATACTAATTTTTATTAAAAGTAAAATTAGCCTTATTTAAAAAGTTATCTTATTACAGAAATTTAATATTTTTTTAATTCTTATATTACACACAAAATGATCAAAAGGTTTATTATGCAACTGTTAAAAAACTTATATAAAATTCATAAGTCATTAACAAAAAAAATCATGTCATTATCATGTTAAATTCATAAGGCACAGTATGTTCAGCATAAAATAATTTGCACAGTATATGCAGCATAAAATAATTTACACAGTATATGCATCATAAAATAATTTACAGATGTGCAGCATAAAATAATTTTCACAGTCTTTGTAAAAAAAAATAGTAATTTGAATAAATTTTATAACGTTTTTACAACACAAAAACATTTACTGCTTGCAGATCTTTTTTAAATCTTTTCAATAACTTGATAATTGCATTTTAAAACAACTGCTCTTTTGAAAATTATTAACAAATAAATACAGGACTTGTGAGGGAATAAATAATATTTTTGACAAATAGCTATAAGAATAAAAATCTAGAAAATTTATATAAAGTCTGTAGAAAAATAAGTTTTTAAATTTGTGTCTATTTCTATTTATATAATTTTATATAAATTCTTTTAAACAAAGTATATTTTGCTTTTTTAAAAATATTCTGCTCTGTAAAATATTATGTTGCAAAACCGATCCACCTTGTGATAGCGATTGCAAAAGATTCCCTGTTTCCCCAAAGACGAATTTCCTAGCAACTGCATTTCGCTTTTCGTCCCAGATAAAGTAATTTCCTGTTCGAAACGAATGATATTTACTTTCAAGGAAATCAAGTCAACCGAGAAGTTAGCGCTACAGAAGTCTGGATCGAAAAGTACATTTCAAGAAACAATTTATGAGTAAATTGCTGCCCATTTTTGTAGCTACACAAATAAATCACCAGTGAATTTATAAAAAAAGAAAAAATTAGTGCTATAATTATTTATGTATTTATTTCTGCTTTCAAATCACATACCTTTTAATATATATACAAATATTATTTTAAAATTTTAGAATCTTTTTTTTATTTTACTTAAATCATTGTTTAAAGTTAGTTTTAGCATGAATTAACTTCTATATTATGTATAACTATCACATATAACACGGCATTCAGAAAATAATTAGTTTCAGAATTCTTTCATATCAAAGAAATAAGTTTGTAAACATAATGAATATTAGGCTGCCAGGAAACCTTTGTTTTAAATTCGAAATTTCTAATATAAAAACTATTTTAATCTAAAACATCTAGTGACAATTGAAAATATAAACATTAGACGCAAGCGATAATAAACCTAGAAGCCAAATATAAAAATGGTATCAGAAACAAAAAAAGACCTGCTATGTTATTTTCAATTCGTAATTTTTAACAAACAGTTATCAGTGCCAGCCAGTTGAAATGAAAAATTAGTTTATTGTATTTGATTAAAAAATACTAATAATAATTATTTCATATTTTTCGACTACTCACCAGATAAAATTGTAGAAGTCCATTAATTAATTAATTAATTATTTTTATTTTTAAATTTAAAGACAATAATTTTAAAAGTAATATAACAATCTCATATCTCCATATTTTCTATAGATCTACATGCAGCTTTTTTTTTTTAGAGGCAATTATATTTTTATTGAATAGTCTTCTTTTCTTAGGCGGCATTGCAAATGTAACAATAAAAACCAATATGAAGTTCAACGAACTCTTTGTCTGAACTTCATGTTGGGACAGACTAGACACACATATGGCTATCAAATTCCGAATATCCTGAAACGGGGACTGAAATTTTCAGACAAAGGGTCAAAAACTCAAATAGCTTAAAAAATAATGTGTAACCATGAAAAATTTGTCAACTACGAAAAATCGCCAAATTGGCGTATAAATTTTTTTCCCAAATTGGATGATTTTTTTTAACAGATATCGATTAAATTTCGGAAATATTTTTCAGTTGATCTAGGCTTTGTATTGGAATTATTTCTGCTAATTTTGGTGAAATTTCGATGTAAATAAAGGCCGTGCATATACAATACAATGCATAGACACAGGCAATACAAACTTTTAGAAATATTTATGCATTATGAGTAGTACAGTATATAACAGGTGAGTTACGTAAAATGTATGAAAACATTGTCTGTGGCTTTCATAAATTATTCAATCACAAATTGTTTTGAAATGTTTCATTCCATATATATTTTATATTTTTCTAAAAATACATTGTGCTTTAATTAAAATATAATTACTTTAACATACTTCTGAAATAAGACTTTAGGGACAAATATACTAAATATTTTAAATTTTTAAATATTTTTTGTTTGAAGTACGCTATGATTAACATAGCAAGAGAAAAAAATGGTAATTTTTTTTATTTTACTAATGATATATCAATTAAATATTCATTTAAATATAGTAATTTTGCTAAAGTAAGAAAATGATTTTTTTATGTTATATTAATTTTCTCCATTTAGTTTAATGTCATTTTATGGCATAATGTGATTTTTTTTTTATTCGTAAATTGTTTTATTCGTAATTGAAAGTTTTTTATTTGACTATCTGTGTAAATAGTTATTTTTCTGTCTGTATCATTTTAAAAATTTGATAAACGATAAAATTTTTAAGAGTAAAAAAATTAAACAATCTTTTGAAAATGTTATTAATGTAATTTAAAGTATATAAAATATTTATTGTGAGTTTTAAAAATTCACTATTTACTAATTAAATATATTTATCAAAGTACATAATTTTAAAAGGAACTTTAAAATATATCAAATTAAAAACTGTTAATGTATTGAAGAGAAAGGAAATTTCATTAATTAAAAAGTAATTCATATTTATACAGATTTGTTACCAGTTGATTTTTGTCAACTTAAATATCATCGTTTTATTCTTTAAAATATATTAAAATTACAAAGAAATTTCTGAAACAAATTTTCATTAAAACATACGCTAGTGTTTATTTTTCATTGTGTGTTGTTAGATTTAGGTTTTTTAGAATCATATATTTTCACGAATATAATTTTTTCCAATATTTATAATTATTTCCCATAAAATATTTTTAATTTTACGTGGTAAATTAATGATATACTTTTAAATAATCTTAAAAAGGATTTTAAATAACCAAATATTTCAAATGAATCATGCTTTTTTCAAGTACATTATTTAGAAATTTTAATTGATTCAATTAACATTTTTAAAAATGCCATCAAAGCAATTTATGTGAATACTCGTTTTAACAGTACATTGTTTCGTTAGACTTTTAATTTGTAATAAAGTTTTTTTATTATTTCTTTGTATTCAGAAATGTATCATATTCAATATTGCTATAAATGTTTGAATTCATTAACTTTGTTTTAGTTATATTTTAACTTTTGTTTTAGGTTTGTTTTGGTGTTTTATTTAATTGATAATGACTATAAATACCATTTTCTAAGATTAAAACGCTTTGAATAGAAACAAAAAAAAATAGTGAATATTAAATCAAAAGATTCTGAGCAAACAAATGTATTTATAATTTGCTTTTTCAATATTTTTTTGTCATATTATATTGAACGAAAGATATCAATTTGCTCCCTTTAGGTGGGGCAATAATACATGCATAAATGGTTAAAAAGAGAAAGAAAATTCCCTCTCGAATTTTAAATTCATTACATGAAAAGATGTTCTTTAAATTGGTCTGAAATGAATAGTAAAGGACTTTGGTTATTATTGATTTAATATTATGTGTATTTTTATAATCTTCTTCATACTATGATATTTCTTGTAAGTACAGCAATAATGATTGCCATGAAACAGAAGATGTAATCAAGTGTATTGTCACTAGAATAGTAGAATTCAAAGCAATTTTTTAACCCGTGCTAATTTTTAAACAGCTGAGATCTGATGTTTTATAACTGAATTACCGATTCAGGTTCAACTACCATTCATGCCTTTTCCCATGTGCTGCATTAATAAATATCATCCAAATGCATAAATCGGAATTTTGTAAAGATTCATGTCATTTTTTTTTTTCCATTTTTTTAAGTGCTTTTTGTTGAAGAATGCATTTTTGCCTTTACAGTATATGTCTTGTAAGTGATTACTATACACCCTATTATATCTTTGCCTTTACAGAATATACCTTCTTTTATATAATTCCAGTTTGGTAAATATCTTTTTTTTTTTTGGATGGCAAAGATTTTGTTTGGTATACGACAGCTATGTTTTAAAATCTTTTTGCTCAGTGGATGGATGTCAAAAACTGAAGAAATCATCCTAACAAATCCTAAACAACCTTAATAGCATTGTCTGACATTACCAGACAATATAGAATTTCTGAAACATTCTGAGGAAACAACAAAAAGTAAAAGTTCTTTGGAGAAAACATTCACGAAACATTAAATTTGGAGACTACTGATATGGTCCAAATACGGAAATGAGACACATAAATCAAATTTTGATTTTCTCTTATCTATGTATTTCATCTACCTACTTTTGTATCCGTGCATTTTCTATTAAGGGATTTAAATTATAATGTGCAACATATAATATGATAATAATTATAGAAATACATGTGGAAGGTACTTCTTATTTTCTCTAATTGCTTATGGAAGAAATTCGTTGAAGCCAAAGAACTGCAATAAATTTAAGAGATATACTGAATGTATCACTTGTTTTGAAACATTACAGACTTCATCTCTTGCCAATACCATATTTATACAAGGTAATACAAAATTATTATGCATTCCCAACAAATCGCTCACCAAATATATGCCAATGTTAAAAGTAATCACTTAAGTAAAGACAACAGAGCCATAAGAAGGTTAAATACTTTGTCGAATTCAAGTCAAAACAAATAGTCATCAAAAACCATCAGTCATGTCCTCATCGAAAACAAATTAAAAAGTTTTTAGAAGCGCATTCTTTTACACGGCCCATTAATCAAAGTGTCATAAAGTGAGATTATCACCGGATATTTGAGTGATTACACGTCAACCCATGCGCTTCTTAAGATTCCTGCTCTGCGTTTTTTTGCATGCACTCCGGTAATATGACACTTTACCATAATTACTTTCGCGAGGCTTGCTCGGCGAGAAGCAAGTTTTATAAGAATATAAGTAGAGTTCGGAGTTTTTCCCATCAAGGTAATTTAGTTTTATTGCTACGTTATAATCCGTGGGGCTTATGCAGTTAAGATGGCTTAAACTTATGTTAATCTTTCGAACCGTTTTGGATGTGATGATCAAAACTTTATTATTTTTAAGAAAGGAGGCAAAATGTATTTAAAAAAAAGACATTTTTAATACTTTATTGAATGAATTTAAGTATCAGGATTCTTATATGCATTTTATTATAGTTAGGCAATGATTCTTTGCACACATTAGAGAAAATCAGATTCGTGGACTAGTGGCAACATGCTAAGTTAGCTTTTAAAAGGAATCAGTTCTAATACACTGGTGCCATCCTATCCAGTGATTGTGCTTAGAAACGAGCAGATTTGACCATTTATTGATGGCGAATTAATTAATCATTATGTGATTGCAGCAGTTGGAGAAATGTGTCTCGAAAATGCTAGTTTTTTAAAACATCAGTTTGTTTGTCATTGTTGTCATTGTTTGTCTTTTTTTTATTTGTGCACATTTTGGGCTAATTAGATCGGGACATTTTAACGTGGATTTCGGACCATTAACACACATCCATGCCATCGAAAGGATTCAAACCTGAAGCTTGTGGTACGAAGGACCAAAGCGCTAGCCAATTGGCCATCAGCAGCCATCAGCTTGTCAGCAAACACTGTGGTTAGAAGAGTAAATGATATTGCATAAAATATATATTAACTCAATTTTCTTGTAAAACTCGACACTTGGTGGGATTCTCTTTGGTCCTAGATGAGTCAACAGAGTTTCAAATACTGGTAATGTGTTATTTTTTTATTTGAGAGATTAACAAAAATTATGAAGAACTTCTTGAATTTAATAGCGTTCACGGCACGGCCACTGAAGAAAATAATTTTTTTTAAAAACTTCAAAATGCAGTTAGAAAAAAATCTACAATGTGTTTTGCAATCTGCAATCTGATCATTATTTTCTATGTTTCTTATTCTTACAATGTAATCAAATAAACTGTGGAGTGTCTGATTGATGGTACTCTTGACAGTGTTGGCCGTGGGTCATAGTTTCGAGCCTTTTGCTTTATATTATCAGTAAATGGCTAACCTCAACCAGGTTCTAGCAGGGAAAATGGACAGAAAAATGCGTAAAATTTTATTTAGGTGTGTATTATATTTCACCTTTTATAGTAGGTTTAAATCAGTTTTTAATTCCACACTTACCAATATACGATGTGCAAATAATTATAAGAATTTTTTCATGAGAATTGAATAATTTTTTTTCGAAATTAATTAATTGAGAATTTATTAATCTCGTAACATTCCAAAGACTGCTACAAATGATGAATATGTATCGAGATACCACTGATAACCTAAAACTTACTTAAAAAATAGATATATAAAAAAAGGGCCAGTTACAACGCCAGCTTCAAACAATTTTGTTTCAAACTTAAAAAAAAATAAGGTGATCAAAAATAAAAATTTACAATATTAACCCAACTACGCTTTCTTTTCTATTATGATCTTAATTTCTTTTTTTTTAACATCTCTCATCATAATTCAGGTGAATTACATTGCTTTTTGATAAGAGACAATATAGTTGACTACTTGTCTAAAAGTTTAAAATTCTGTACCGATATCTTTAAGAAAGTGAGAAAGTGCTTCATTTTTTTTAAAATTAAATCATCTATTTTTATAGCCAAAAATTAAAAATTATTTACTATATCATTAACTGGATTTCCATTTATTATTTGTTTGGCATTATTATAAATGCATAAGGCCTAATTCTAGTTATTTCAGTTCTAATTACCATTCAATTAATTCAAGTCACATTTGATAAGGGCAGCAGAGTTTGCAATGTTCAATGCCCTTTCGACTTGAGGGAAAAAGGAAATAAAATATGCATGGGATTCGTCTGTAAGTGCAAAACTTTCCATTTTTGGATCCTATAAGTCTATGGCCCTATAAAGGATTACATTTCCCGAGGCAGGACCTCTGCCCTTCCTGATATCCGGCAAATGAGGCAGAATTTATCGTGGATCCATCGACGGCAAGTAGCTTTATCTCTTTTTATGTCCGGGAACTCCTGTTTTATGGTCCTTCTTCGAGATCAAAGGCTGTCGGAAGGGGCAAGCAGCTGCGAAGCGCCTTTTTGCTTTTGAGTCGTATTGTGATTTAAGGTAACAAAAGGGAATTTTTTGGTGGAACGAAAAAACTCGAAGACAGCACTTCAGTGATGCTTTTTTTTTCTTTCTTTTTCTCTTTTTTTGAGTATAAAGCGGCATTGTTTTGAATTAGTAAGATAAAAAGAAAATAAATAAATATTGGTAAAAGAAATAAATTAATAAATAAAAATGTTTTTTAAAAAGCATTTTGCAGTGTAAAAATGTTTTTTAATGATTTTCTTTTAAATATTTTTACATTTTTTTTAAATATTTTTCTTTTAATTTTTAATTAAAAAAATATTTTTAAATGTTTTCAAAAATACTTTTTAATTAAAAAAATAACTTTAAATGTTTCAAAATTTTTTTTAATTTTTAATTTTTTTTAAATTTTATTTTTAAAAAGTTTTCCCTAATTATTTTTTAAAAATTATTAAAAATTTAATTCTGAATGATATAAAATTATCAAATATTTTTTTCTGAAAATTATGCGTACTCTTTCTTTATTGTACTTCACGTAATGTGCATTTTATCTTCATATTATATAATAACTTTTAATACTTTCACGAAACAGTATTTATTTATATACATTTTCTCTTCCCGTATTAAGCGGCCTGATTACCAATTGATTAGCTGTCTGACCTTTGGTACCTCAGGCTTCAGGTTCGTATCCTTGTTGGGGCATGGATGTTTGTGAGGGGTTCTGAATCCGCTTTAAATTGTATGTGCCGGTCTAATTAGCCTGAAGTGTGCACAAAATGACCGTAGAGCGACAAACCAAGTCTCCATCCGTTTTTATTGTAATAATGACTTCGAATATTATGAATATAAAGCAAGTCCTTGCCTACTTGCACGACAGGTTCAACGTTATTCAGTGTGTTACATCACGGTGTGTTACATTGCATTCAAATGACACATTCACAGCCTTGGAAGCTAGCATTTGGAGAGAGGGGATACGTTTCTTTTTTCAAAATCATACGGGAAACGAGTTTATCGTATCGGACATGAAATATTGTGTTCAGCATAAATGATTCTGTTTCGAACCATGAATCCTCAAACCCAATACCCTAACGCAGCCTCAAATAATTTCAAATATTAATGATTATAGTTATCTAAAGTGATGAGAATCGCAGTAGCACTTTGGAACCAATTTGACTCACCGAAATTGTAGTCCTATTTGAAAATAAACAATATATTTCACTGTTTTAAGGTAACAACTATCAAAAATATTAAAAAACATCCGGAAAGAATGGTAAAATTAGAAGGTTAATCTTCGTTTTGTTAAACATATGGAAGTTTTGATTTACCATAATTTTTCTGCCTATATTCCGTAGCACTGTATAACTCACAGCGCACCCTCCCGGTATTTATCCCTGTAATTAGGGGTTTTTACACACGCAACACACAAACCGTATAAACCCACTTTTAATTGATGCTAATTCCTTGTCCAATCACATGATAATTAAGTTTTGCTTACATATTCTGGTCATAAAACTAAAACTACGTTTAAAGTGCGTTTAGGGACGCCACAATTATATAAAATAATGTTGTGAACTGAAGACAAAATCATAATGTAGAAATGTGTACAAGAACTGTACTGAAATTAAAAGAAATTATATATTTTTTCAATTCAATTTTTAATCTTCAATATAATAAAAAATCTTCATTACTGTAATAATTAATTAATAATTATTTTCACAACTAGGTTTTTAATAGGTTAATAACTATTTTCACAACTATAGGTGTAGGGGGCACCTCCTACACCCCCTGGCCAATTGGCTAGCGCTCTGACCTTTTGTACCACAGGCTTCAGGTTCGAATCCTGGCGGTAACATGGATGTCTGTCAGTGGTTCGGATTCCACTTTAAACAGTAGGTCTCTGTATAATTAGCCTAAAGTGAGCAAAAAAATACGTAGAGCGACAAACCAAACCTACTTTTATTATCCGTACCCCAAACTTTTGAGACTTTTTTTTTTTGCGCGTATAATCAACAATTTAAAAGCATAGAATTACAGAATCTTTCCTTTCATGTTATGCTCTTCTACCAACATTTTTTTCCTCATATACCTATATTACACACCCCTAAATTTCAAGATTTTTAGAGTATAATCAGTATACTGCACTAAATTACGGTATTTTTTCGCTTATACTTTACTACTGTACTACCAATACATTCTTCCCCATATGCCTATAATCCACACTATAAAATGTTAAGATTTTTGTAGCATATATGTCGTGGATTACAGTCAAAAATGAAATAGTTTAAAAAACTAAAAACACGCTTTTAGAGTGACGAGAAAATGAATGTCACTGTTCTAAAAAGAGTGGGATGCTTTGCATGACATTTTTAAACTAACTCTGCATTTCGGAATGAAACTAATGAAAAATTATAACGATTGATATCGAGCACCCCACGCTTTTAGAACAGTAACATTCATTTTTTCTCGTCAGTCATTTTATTCTTATGTTAAATTATTTTTTACGTTTTAGTTTGATTCACTCTAAAAGCGTGTTTTTAGTTTTTAAACTATTAATTTATTTTTTACTATTTAGTTTGATTAACTCAAAAGCATGTTTTTAGTGTTTTAAACTATAATATTTAAATGAGGTCCCGATGTGGAGGAGTGGAACTATAGTTCTTACAATAATGTAATTGTGAGTAAAGCAAAGGCTATTGCTTAAAGTAGGGCAAAATCGAGCCCAAAGAGTCAGTTACAAACAAACATACAGGTGAAACTAATATAAAAGCGTATTAAAAAGAATCAACTGTTTTCTTTCTGAAAGATGCCTGTAAATGTTTCTTTGCAGCTTAAATAGGGTATATGAGGAGAAACAGATCTCAGGGAAAAGTCAGTTGCATACATACATACATACAAACATACATATGAAGCTAATAAAAGCGTATTAAAAAAATCACGGCACTTTTCCTTTCACTTCAGTGATCTACAAATAAAATTTTTCTCACTTATGATTTATAATCCAGCCTTCTCATATGAATAAGCCCCTCCTAGATTACAAGTTTAAAGGGCGGCCGTATCGTGTTTACTTTCCACAAGATGTAGAATTCCTATATTTTCAGAGCATCCAAATTCATCCACCTCATTGCATCAAATCTATAAATAACGGAATTCTCGCGTGCTCTGTGCAGAGTATCGCTTTATCAATAGCATATATCAATTCCCTTTGTGTATCGATATCCAAATAAATTGAATTAGGATAAATACGATACTTTTCCTCGCGCTCTCAATCGATTATTTTTTCTTTCCCGCACACGTGTATCGAAAAGGATTTGCGTTGTATCGATTTTTATCAGAGGATGAATTACACCTTTTCTTTGCAGCTCAAAAACACATGGTAGGTTCTGTAACAATTTATATTGAAATATAAAGTTAGTACTTTAAGCCGTTAGTTATGAAACAGTTTAAATTAATTAATTATTAAGTATAAAATTGTATAAATAAATGATTTAAATTATTTTTTTTTTGAACAAAAAAACATCTTTAAAATCTTTTAATGAAACAATTGCAAAATTTTGAATTTTTTTATTTTAAAAGTTAATTTTGATTTAACAATTTTAAAATATATTTTTAATTATTTATTTAGTTAAACTTTAGCTATAACATGATAATGTAACATATTTATAATCAAACAAATATCATTGATAATTCACTTATTATTGTATTCTTTGGTACTTGGTAGGGCTTGTTTTCCGTTATATATATATTATAAAATGCTTTATATATATATAATATGTGTTTTCCCCTACGCACTGGCAAGTTCGAAAGAAATGGTCAGTAGGCCTCGGAGTCACCCAAGAGGAAGTACTGCATAACCTGAGCTCCCTCTGAGAAACATTTAGTTTGTAATCTCTCCATAGAGGAAATATATTTAACGCTGTCCTGCGTATTTATTGGCCTACATACTATCACCCGAGAGAAAAATAATCCTGTATATCGGGTTTTAAATTAAAATACCATTATCTTATCGTTCCGAATTATCTCATACCACGCATACCTGAGTATCGGGTTTTCAGCTTAGATGCAGAATTCTTCCACGAATCTATAATTATGTCTTTAAATGTGTTGAATATTATATTGTATATCGAGTATGAATATTGTGTTGAATATTATATTGCATCCCGAGGTCAAATTACCGGATATATATGTATATGGCTGAATGTTATTAAACTGTATATGTAACTATGTATGTACGTTTATTATTATATTATATTATATATTATATTATGTATAATACCTATGTAATATTTACGTTATATTATGTATATTGGATATTATATTTACTGTGCATAGAACTGGGAATAATGTTTGCAAATAAGAGAAATATTTTTTTTGTTCTAATGCATGCTGGCAAACACTTAGACAGTTGTCTTTGATGCCTTAAGGTAATCACTGCACCGACGTTACTTACTTAGCACTACCCAAGAGATGCGTGTAGCTTGAAAACAAGATACGTACGCAGAATAACACTACCCCTGCAACGCTCTACGATTCTGTTAGACAGGAAAAAAAAAAAAAGTTTGGAAAAGTTTTAAAGTGGATTCCGAACCATTATATACATCCATGGCATCGACGGGACTCGAACCCGAAACCTGTGGTACCGAGCGCCAGAGGGCCAGCCACTCGGCCATTCAGGCCCCCATAAGAGAAATAGAAACTTAAAAAACAAAATGATAATCTCAATGCATTCGATTTCTTTCGAATCACATTTTGTAAATATATCTATCAATAATATTTTTTTTGTAGTTTCAACTAAAAATAGACGTTTCTTTTTAAAAATATATTAAAACCTTATCGGAAGCTTTTCAAAAATTTTGGATAAAATTCTGAATAATAGCATTTTTTAAAAAATTTCTTATTTAAAAATTAACAACAATGCTTTTGCATCTATGTATAGGAATGACTCTTTTGCAAGTGTCTAGACTAGTAAGTCTTTTTATGTATTCAGATTACTTACGACATAGACATGCCATTCAAAAAAGAAATTGAAGCATTAGAGTTCTCTAAAAATTTGTTACACGGCTGAATTTTAAATTGCATAAATATATATAATAATATTAATTATTTTTCAAGAACACTAGTTTTAAGTACTAGTTTTTAAAATATTATACCACTTATTATAAAAACTCTATGTAAAAACTTTTATATGTTTTAGCTTGTAAGAGTCCCTTTCAACAAAAGTATGACTATATTGACTACATATAACTATTTTGATTTAAAATAGTTATTTCTGTTTTTAGAGTTTATTAACGAACGGTAAAACTTTTTGTTTTGTTATTCATTTTCGTGGTTCAGTTATGTATATAACCATCAATATATGGATAATTAAAGGGAAGACATTGTCATCTAAGAAGACTTTTATAGGTAATCCTCCATTTGCGTGTTGTGTGGGAGAAAACAAAAAAAACTCTTACCAATCCTCTTAACTGCGAGATGCTTTGCACTTACTGTTAGATTCGTTATTATCCTTGTTTCTGAAAAGCAGTGACTGTAACCTTAACCTTCTGCATGTGCCTATTCCTATTGGTTCAAGTCTCAGTTACCCTGAATAAGTCAAGTCTCAGTCTCAGTTACCACATTATAATTTATTAATATTTTATCACAGAGCCTAATAAAGACAATATACCGCTAGAATCACTAATATTGTAATAACATTTAAAAAAAATGTGTAATTTTGATCGATATTAGGGTTTTTTAAAATATCGTTACCTTATATATGTTATAATGAGTATGATACGAACATTTATTTTGATAACTCGATTTTACATTGAATCAAAAACTAATTATTGTACGATTTCTTTAAAAAACAAACAAACAAGGGGTCGTTTTGAGTTTCATACAAAATTTTAAAATCCCTCAGCGATTATGAAAATATATTTTATTTATAACAATAAATGTAATACTTTTAATTATTTTTGTCATTTGCTTACATGCATTTCGTCATTTGTTTACATGCATCCCGTCATTTGTTTACATCATATTACGAATAATTATTCTATGTTATTTATAGTTTAAAATAATATGTAAATCAATGTATTTTTGATAATTAATATTTTTATT
Organism: Caerostris extrusa; assembly: GCA_021605095.1. NCBI lineage: Eukaryota > Metazoa > Arthropoda > Arachnida > Araneae > Araneidae > Caerostris > Caerostris extrusa. The sequence continues at coordinate 12,872 of BPLR01020262.1, read as the reverse complement.
ACTTAATTTTAGAATCGTAAAAGTTAATCAATTTGAAAATCAACAAAAGCTATTTATAAAATTAATAAAAGGCATTAATATGAACAATTCTTTGCAAATTACTTCACTTTTTAAGTAAATCTTTTTATAAAATGTAATTTGCTAATATACACAAATAATGAAATTAATTTTTTTTTATTTTAAATCTTAAATAGGCTGAATTTTTTCTTATTTCAATAGCTAAAATTTAATTGCCCGTTATTAATACATTTGGAATGTTAAGTAAATAGTATTTTAAAATATACAGAATATTTCTCTTTGAAAATATTTGATTTGATTTTATTAAGACAATTTATCATAAGTATTGGAAATAATTTACAAATTAAAAAAAACGAATTATGTTAAAAAAACAACATTATTTGCATTGAATAAACGCAGATTTTAAAAATTAAAAATTGAATTATGTTATAAAAACATTATTTGTATTAAATAAACTCAGATTATAAAATTTAAAAATTGAATTATGTTATAAATAACATTATTTGTATTGGATAAATGCAAATTTTATTTAAAAATTGAATTACGTTATAAATAACATTATTTGTATTGATAAATGCAAATTTTATTTAAAAATTGAATTATATTATAAATAACATTATTTGTATCGGATAAACGCAATTTTAAAAATTGGATTTTGTTATAAATAGCATTAGTTGTGTTGGATAAACGCAAATTTGAAAACTGAATTATGTTGCAAAAACCATTATTTGTATTAGATAAACGCATATTTTAAAATTTAAAAATCGAATTACGTTATAAATAACATTATTTATTTTGGATGAATGTAGATTTTAATATTTAAAAATTGAATCATGTTATATGTGATCAATAACCTTATTTATATTGGATAACGCACATTTTAAAGAAAATATTAGTAACTACTCTTTTTACTAGAGAAATCTCTTGTAAAAAAAGTAAAATTCCTTATAAAAACAATATACTCATACGTAAATATCTTTTATTTTAACAGAATTATTTAAACACATACTAATTAGCATACGTATCTTGAAAGAAGAAAAATTTAATGGCAAAAATGACGCTCAATTAAACAAAACAAATCTTTAATGCATAAAGTTTTATCATAAAAAATCGATACATTTTGTGCTTAATCTTTCGTGAATAACTTCCATATTTCCTTTTACGAGACTTAAAAAAAGCTTTAAATATGGAATACATTAGGTGCTTATAATAAAGAATCACTTTTAATATTTATTTGGCTGAATATAAAGGATATGGAAATAAATTTTGTCTATAGTATAAGTACCGCATGAATTTAATGTATTTTTAAGTATATAAGTACTTACATATATATTTTCAAAATTCTTTCTTTTCAATGATTTTATATTGAACAATTAATATTGGGGTCAAGAATTTTCAATTTTTTATGATCAGTTAATTTTGGTATAAATTTTTTATTTAATTTCCTGTACTCCGTTTTGTCGACTTTTAATGTGCATATGCTACTCATACAAAATTCATAATCAAATATGTAGTTTAAATGCATAAAGAATATGGATGTATTTTAGAAAGATGTAATAATAAATGACTTTTTAGGTGCTATGTTAATTAAAATTGTCAACTTATAATATTTTAAAAACATCGTTGTTGTCTCTTATCCCACTTGGTAGACAGCAACTTCTAGATCAATCCAAGAACCAATGTAGTCTCATGGAAGGAGGGAATGGGAGGGGGGACGGGCAGCTTCTGTTGTGGTGGAGCATTCGTAGGTAGAAGGTTCCTAAACGCTGACTTTTTTACGGAGGAGAGTTCAGCCCTACGCCCAACGCTCTACAGTCATAATAGGCAAGTACCTACAGCTTAGAGTGGAATTCGAGCAACAACAAATATCCATGGCCACCGGGACTCGAACCCGAAACCGGTTTGCACCGAGCGGCAGAGCGCTAGACAATTGGCCATAAGGCTCTTCTAAAAATATTAAATGATTCTGCAGGTTTGTGTAATCGAAATTTAAAACAGTTTATAATATTATTCTAACAACGCAAAAAATTGCTGTAAAGTTTTTATTAATTTAATTATAAATATTTAGCATATTGTTTTGTGTGTTTATCAGTAAAATTGCCTTTTATTTGTCACTTTAAATATTATATTTTAAAAGTGTTCATTAGAAAATTAATATTTAATTAACTTTTTTTGTTGTTTTATTTGTTTGTTTTTAATTTAAATTTTTTTTTTTTTTTTTAGTTTTTGTTTCATTTTTTATTTATTTGTTAAAATAAAATATAGCAGAATGTCCTTAATGCTGTGAGGACATACACACATTTTTTTGCGATTCATTAAAATTAACGATTAATATAAATATCATATGAAATGCAAAAAGATATATCTAATTCCTTATTTAAATATTTGATTTTTTTATGCAATTTTATCATTATTATGTTAAAAATACTTAATATAACTAATTTAATCGCTTATATCTTGTAGAAAATATGTTTTTACTAAGAACCTTCTAATCGTTTAAAAAACATATTATCCTAACATTAACCAAAACAAACCTAACTCAATTTCCACTTCACCCAAACGAAAAAAATGATCCCGCACGGTTTTTCCTCTTCCTCCAGTGGCAAACGCACCTACTGATAACGGAATTTCCCAGCATGCCCCCATTATGTGTTGCTTTGACGGTCGTAGTACAGGTAAGTGGGAATCAAACTGAAAGGAAGCAGCAGAAGGCAAAAGGAAGAAAATAACGTGAGTTGGCGAGCTCAGAGAATGAAGATGGAAGCACTCGCCGGTCACGCAAAATTCCAATCACTGGCAAAAAGAGTTTCTTTCACCACCGCCACCACAGTGATAGATGCTGTTAATTAATGATTATTTCTTTTTATGCTTCTCATCGGGACACAGATGGCGGAATCAGATATTAGCCAGAGTGAGCTATGTAACGAGATTAAATCATGTAATGTGCAATTAGAGCACATATTAAGTATAGTTAATCGGAGATCTTAATGCTATTCTTAATTGGTGTTTTTTTTTTCAAGAAATAAAAAAAATATCCATGATTTTTTCAACGCGCATATATATAGATGTTTTTTCATAGGTAAAATTATCCACATTTGCTTGTTTGATAGAAATTTGGGCTTTTTGAAAAAGTAATAAAATAAATAAGCACATTGATTTCGCAGTTTGAGACAAGATGTTCGTCACGTGAACGACTATATACTTCAGCAATCCGTTTGGTCAATCTTTTCAATGGTTTGGGCATGGAATTCGTTGCTTTTGTTTACTTTCTTTGCAGGAAAAAAAGGGTTAAATATGGCTGTGTGTAGAGAAATTTGTGAATGGAAGCTTCTTATACTTTTAAAAATAAGTAGAAATAGATTTATTTGTAATTCTGAATGAACATTTTTTGTTCTAATGCAGCTGGCAAACACTTAGACAGTTGTCTTGGATACCTTAAGGCAAGCGGTGCACCGACGTTACTCACTGTGCACTGCCTTAGCCGAAGATAAGCTAGGGACGCGAAGTAACAATGCCCTCGCAACGCTCTACGATCAATTTTAGACTGGAACCTACTGTTTAAAAAGATTCCGAACCCTTACAAACATCCAGGGCACCACCGGGACTTGAACCCGAAATCTGTGGTACCGAACGCCAGAGCTCTAGCCACTCAGCATACTGAATAAATATAAAATGTTTTAAAAGCAATTCAATTTTGATTTATGTAACAGCCTGTAACATATTAATTTGGTAATTTTTATTTGAATAATACTCATACAACAATACTCATCTATTGATTATTTTTGATTCAGTTTCTAGACATGCTTAATAACGTTTCATAAGTCACATTAAAAGGTTATTTAATAACGTTAACATTTAGCCAAAGCATTTCTAATGTAACTTGCTTAACGTATACGACGGTGGATTAGCTAGTTTTTGTTGATTATTTATACTATTAGCTAGGAAAAAGTCCTTCATACAAACTAATACTTGATTTTTTTTTAAATCCTAAATAAATGAAAATTTACTGTTTCCAAATACGTGTAATTTTTCTATTATTTATAAATAAAATTATTCTTGATATTTTGGATGTTTTAGTGACTCATTAATAAACCATTAATCAATACATTGTAAATATTATGTTATTTATTATATAGGCATGCATTTCTAAGTTATCTTGCTAAACGTATAAGATAGCGTATACCAAGGTGGATTGGCTATTTTTTTGGAGATTATTTATACTATTTGAGAAAAGAGGGAAACGGGACTATCATTTTCAAAATAAATGCTTCATTTTTTAAACCCTAAATAACTGTAAATTTAATGTTTCTAAATATGCGTAATTTTTCAACTCTTTATAAATTAAATTATTTTTTAATATTTTTGCACGGTTTAGTGATTTATCAATGAACCATTAATCACAATCATTGGCGAAACAGCCCCATGGTGTGCCAAGGTCTTCTGTCTGCTGGCAGATTTCGTGACAGTAGATGATTTCCTTTTTACGGGGTAGGGTTGTCGGCCCTACTCCTAACGCTGTAAAGTCATATTAGACCTGGACCTACGGTTTAAAGTGGATTTCGAACCACTACAAACATCCATGGCACCGCCGGGACTCGAACTCGAAACCTGTGGCAACGAAGGCCAGAGCGCTAGTCACTAGGTCATCAGGTCCTAAATCTTTAATCAATTTATTATAAATATTTTATTATTTATTATATAAGCATACATTGCTTACTGGCTTGGCTGTTTTTTGTTGATCATTTATATTATTAGCGAGAAGGGAAAGAAATGGACAATCAATTTCAAGACAAACGTTTGATTTTTAAAATCCTAAATAAATGTAAATTTAATGTTTCTAAATATGTGTAATATTTCTTTATTTATTTATAAATTAAATTATTTTTGATATTTTTGCTCGGTTTAGTGATTTATTAATAAACCATTAATCATAATCATTGGTGCAACGGCCCCATGGTGTGCCAAGGCCTTCTGCCTGCTGACAGATTTCGAGACAGTAATCGTTAATTAATAAATAAATAATAAATCGTTAATTAATATATTATTATTATATTATTTATTATATATTAATTAGTATAATTTATGTACTGCATTTTTTGTTTATTTATTTTGAGAGTTATGAATTTATCAATGAGAAATTTTCCTCTTTTATTAGTAGATATACGTAAATTAATTAATTAAATTAATATATTAAGTAAATTAATTTTTAAGATGGGAAAAGGAGCCAAGTGGCGATGAAGCGCCAACACTAGAGCGAAAAGAACAGGTGATATTGTTCTCGCCATTCTGTTCCTTTCGAATAGGGAAAACGCACTCTATTTTATTACTTCTCTATGGAATGACAATTAATTAATAATCAAATAGCTTCAATTAAGAAAATGTACTACAAGGCAAAAAGAAAATTGCTTTAAAATATTAAATATATTTTTTTTTTTTTTTGACACCTTTTAACTTGAAAAATAGTTAGGATCTTAAATATCTTTAAGTATTTTGTCTTTAAACAAGAAATATTTATAATTACATTTAATACAATTAAAATGATACAAAATTCATTTGTTTTTATAAAAAATGTATCGTATTTATTATTTCTTTTGCAAGTTTATTGCGTTTCATTAAGTATGACACTTTTTTAAATTAACTAGACGATGTAAATAAAGCATTTATTCAAGAAAAAAATGTTAATTAATTGTAATTAATTTATTCATTGTTTGACTGTTGAACAGTAATTAAAAATTCGCTAATAATTGGTCAATTGAAAACTACTTCAATTAGCAATAATGAAATTATTTTTTTCTTTATTAGCATCGAATTAAAAGAATTGTTATTTAAGTGTTTTAATATTTATTGGAGAAACTTGTGAATTTAATTTACGATTCTGTCTATAGTAGAGTGGTTTATAAGAGTTTGTTTAAAAATTTATTGAATATTTTTGTTATATCTGAATTAAATTTCAAGTTTTATATAATATATAACTTTGTTATGAAATATATAACGTTGAGAATACCATCAAACATATCTTTTTTTATTCTAAACCACCGTAATACTGTATATTGCAGCAAAATTTACGATAAATATAAAACTGACAATTGATTTTTAATTGTAATTTAATGCACATTTAGTATTTTTTTTTTTAACAGTTTGAACAAAATTTAGATGATCTGACGTTTTTCAACTTTATTTTGTTATGGATATATGAAATGATCGTGATTTTATCATTAACTGCGAGGAATTTCTTATTACGTTGTATAGACAGCTCTATGTAGCTCTCGTAGCCAATCATACATGAGAAAAGGAAGACATATTTTTTTGTAACATTGATTTATTAATTTAAAATTTGATTTGATGGAAATTTTATTTTGATTTTTAAATTTCAAACTTCCTTTAAATTTAATGCATTTACACTGGAGGATAACAGCTACATCTTAATTATTGTAAAATATTTCGTCATACTTAATACCACACATGTACTCCAAAAATTGGTACGTCGGTTGCCGTTTCCTGGCTTTAAAGGAAACCTATTCAAAAGAAAAAATTAATTACCTTAGTTACATACATATAACCTGTAGACTACTTAATTGTTCTGTTTTTATACCAATTACCTAAAACTATCAATATATATATACACACAAGAGCCAAAACATTATGACCTCCCCCTACATTTTCCAATGAACTCGCCTGGATGACATGGAAGGCACGTGATCAGGTGGAAGTGGTATTTAACTGGTATTAAGTGGTGGTATTAATCCATGCCAAGGCGGGTTGAAGCTGTGTTGCGCTCCAAATGTGGGCCAACTCGCTATTGACAGGTGGTCATAATGTTTTGCCCTTGAGTGTATATATATATATATTTTTAGTTTTAATACGTAATTTTAAAATTTTGTGAAATAAAAAAGAAGATATATGCATTTATAAAAAAATGGTAAAAATAAGCCCACTGTTTTTATATTGATTTATCTTGTTACTAGAAATATTGAAATATTGATCAATATCATAAATTATTACTTTGTCTTTCTGTAAGGGACTTTTTAATTCTTATTAATGATTTCATTTATCGTCATTTACGATGCATTAAGATGATATTGCATTGTGTATACTTTTGTAAAAGATTGCTTTATTTTTTTATCATACACAACCATTCCGTTTCGCCTCCTATTTTTAAAAGATTAGATTTTTACAGCTCAAATCTTTTTTCAATTCCTTCTATTAGTTCACACTCTCCCTACATATATCTTGTTCAAATTTTCAATCGTTCGTAAAATACTTATTCATCCACTCAAGTTCAAATACATTATTTTTTACTTGTAGTGGATGTTACTGGATGTTAATGAAGTTTTTCAAATATTAATTCAGTAATTAAATGTAATTAATTTTAGTTTTTTTTAGATTTAAGTTGAATATATCTACCAATAGATGGCGCTGGATAAACTTAAAAAATGAATGAATATTATTTATAAATGACTTTCTGCAATGTAATGAAAAAAAAAAAGAAGGAATTGACTTTTAAAAAATTTGTTTTTATAGTACTTGTTTTTCTCAAAGAAAAATTTTTGTCAGTGGCAATACAGAATTAATTTCTATAAAACTTCAACAAAAAAACATGTTATACGCAGGAACATAGAAACCTCACAAAGAAATTTTGATGACTTTTAGCGTGTAGGCAGAAAAATACAGCAGTTAAAAATTTATACACCAATAGTACAATAAATTCAAAAGTTATATGACATTGATTTTATTTAACTATAAATGAAGCCTATTCGTAAAACTAATTTTTAATTAAAATTAATTTTCATTTGTCGTAATTCGTAATATTAATCCACGCAAGACACGTGACACGCTCAAATCCACGTGCTTTGAATCAAATTATACCTTCACAAATTATCTTCATAAAATCCATTTATAAAGGTCTTAGTTCGTAAAATTGCTGTCTAGAATCAGGATTCGGTATAAAATATTCAATTCAGGTATCAAAAATATTTCAGTCGAATACTCACTCCTGCTTAAAAGTTTTACTTTTTCCACTGCTGTGTTTCTCTTCCTATGTTTAAAACATTTTTTTTTTCTACCTGGCACAAAAAGTTCTATTTTTTTTTGCCCGCAAAGTGCACTTCTTGGCGGCGGTTTTATGGAATTGATTTTTAAGAAAGAAATATGGGGGAAAAACGGTTCTCAGAAAATAGGCTTTTCTATTGGCCACACAATTCTTAAACCACACAAAGAAACTCTGAAGTATAAATAATCAAATATAAAAATTATATATACAAATATATCATAAATATAAAAAAAGTATTTTGATGACCGAGTGATTAGCGCTTTGGCGCTCGGTACCACAAATTTTCGGTTTTTCGAGTCCCGGCGGTGTCATGGATGTTTGAGTGATTCGAATCCACTTTAAACCGTAGGTGCCGGTCTAAAGGCTCGTTCCCACAGAGGCGAGAGACGTGAAGATTCAAGAGGCAAGCGACAAAATTTTTTTTTTTCGACCCCTTCACAGCGAAACGTCAGAAATAACATTACACCTAGTGAAAAACCGCTTCGAGTTGAAAGTTGGGCAACTCCAAGCGGCGAACTGCAAACCGGTTTCAGGCGACCGCGGTGAGGCTAGTGATTGGTCAAATTGTTTCGCTTGCATCTTCTCGCCTTGGTGAGTACGAGCCTTAATGGGACAGTAGAGCGTTGTGGGTAATGTTTCTCGCAATGTGCGCAATTTCAAATATTGTGTTTTTGCAGCATTACGTGCGTACTATTATATTTATTTAACTAACTAAAATAAAATTAAGTAATGATTTTCTAAAAAAAAGTACATTTTTTTTAAATACAACACTGAAAGTGTAAAATTAAAGGCAATTTAACTGTTAAATATACAAAACATTATAATAAATAATCTTTATAATTAAATTAATACAAACTTCACAATAATTTTATTTTTGGGCCTGATGGCCGAGTGTCTATCGCTCTGGCGCTCGGTACCACAGGTTTTCGTTTCGAGTCCAAGGCGGTGCCATGGCTGTTTGTAGGGTTCGGAATCCACTTTAAACCGTAGGTCCCGGTCTAAAAGGATCGTAGAGCGTTGCGGGGGTAGTGTTACATACGTGTTACGTGTTTGTAGCATATTTTCAAGCTACACGTGCCCCTGGGTAGTGCTAAATGAATAACAGTGGTGTGACCCTTGCTTATGTCATAAAAGACAGACAGTTGTCTTGTCAAGTGTTTGCCATCTACATTAGAAAAAAAAAAATTCATACCTAAAAGTACCCGATCATTTGCATTTTAGAATAGTTTGTTGTCGTTGTTCTAATGCAGCTGCCAGTACAGGGACAGTTAATATTTATGTCATAAGCAAAATTTGCATCACTGTTATTCATTTAGCCCTACCCAGAGGGCACGTGTAGCTTGAAGATATGCCACGGACCCTTTAGGATCATGTTAGACCGGAACACACGGCTTAGCGTGGATTCTAAACCACTACAAACATCTATAATCCCGAAACATGTGGTACCGAGAGCCAGAGCGCTAGCCACTAGGCCATCAGGCCTCTTAGGTAGGGAAAATAGTTCAATTAAAAAACAATGCAATAATTTTTTTTTTTTCAATTCCCAAACACATGTTTTCCTTTTCTTCAAATAAATTTGTTTAATATTTAAGTGATATGCGTAATATTTAAGTATCATTTCCTGATTGATGCTTTAATATTAAATGTATCCGCCATTGGTATAAACACGCCATTTAAACATACGATCAACTAAATTTCCTATTGTTGTGTATGAATTATTCTTTTTATTATTTGTCTCTGAATGTTTTCAAACGTTCCCAAAGAACTACCATTTCGGTAAACACTAGGTGTGCTCTTTAAACATATAATTATGCAGGATTCTACAATAGCAAAATAATTTTCTAAATATGTTTCTACCCGAAAGCTAAACTGATTACAATGTTTTGTATCTGTGACAAAAGGCAGCATTTAGAGTACAGTCATACATATTTAACTTTATTGTAAAGAACCTTTGCGACATACACCAGATTATAATGATAAATTATTGACAACAATTGATAAATTATTTCCACAATTGTTTTATTCTAAGGAAAAGCATTTACTGCAGAGGTGCATTGTGGTATTATGACTGAAAACTGCGATATTAATGCCTTTTATTCATATTTGTGGTGATGCGTCTTCTGCACAGCCACATGCGTGACGAACGAAACGAGAGAATTTACGAATAATTTACGAAGAGAATAGAGAAACGGCAACATAATGAATATTCTTCGGATTTTTTTCCCTAGATGTTATCATTTTTTGTTTCCCTTCACATTAGTTGAGATAGCGGAAAAATAAAAATGCCGATGGTTATTTGCACGCCATGTTATTCAATAATTAAATGTATTACAGACGAGACATAATTAGATACTTTCAGAAAACGGCGTATTGGTTGTTCCAATAATTAAGTATGAGTCTTCTTTGAGCATGGCAGCAGTCTGTTTGCGAATCGTTGATGTGTCGCATGAATTATTTAGCCTGTGCTGAAAGGCCATTGAAGGAAAAATTATCGTTTCCCAATAGTGTCTGTCCGTGAAAAAATAAATACGCCAGTTGCAAAGGTAAATCCTTTCAATGATAAATTCAGCATTTAGAGATTCAGTGAGATTTTTCAGTATTTAGAGATTCAACATTTAGATTTAAGTGCTGTCATTATAGCTTGATCCATTTGCTGGCTAAGAGTAAATAGATTCTGCTTGTTTTATTCTTTCATTCTCGAACCGGAAACGTGGGGTACCTACGCCAGAGCGCTAGTCCCTCGGCCATCAGGCCCCTTGGGTAGGAAAATTGGTCAATTAAAAAAATTAGATAATTAATTTTTTTTTTCAATTCCGAAACATATCTTTTCCTTTTCTTCAAATCAATTTTTATAATATTTAAGTGATATTTTTATCACTTAAATATTAGTGATAAATGAGTAACACCGATGTAGACCTTTTGATTGGCTTAAATATTAACTGTCTTTTTTATTGCCAGCTGCATTAGTATTCTCAAGTACAAACACTCATGTACTTTTAGATAGTAAAATAGGTCAATTAAAAATAAGGCGATAATCTTTTTCAGTTCCCATACATATGTGTTTCAAATCAATTCGTATAACATTTAAGTGATATTGATATAACTTAAACAGTAATGCTAAATGAGTAACAGCGATGCAGCCCTTACTGAGGGCATAAAGAGTAACTGTCATTGAATTGCCAGCTGCATTAGCATTACAACAACAAAAAAGCATTCTAAAGTACAAATAACCAGCTGCTTTTATACCTAAAAGCAGCTATACTTGTTTGTCCAAAATAGGTCAATTAAAAATAATGCGATAATTCCCAAACATATGTTTTCCTGTTTTTACAAATCTATTTGTATGATATTTAAGAGATATGTGATATCATTTCCTCATTGATTGATTTATCTTTTATGTATCCGACATTGGTATAAACACGCCATTTTAACTCAACTCAATTTTCCATTGGTCGTGTATGAATTATTATTTATTATTTGTCTCTGAATGTGTATTGGTTTTACATGTAAACGTTTTGAAAGAACTACCATTACGCAAGGTGTGTTCTTTAAACATATAACTATGCAAGATTTGACAATAACACAATAACATTCATTGTTTTTGAATATGTTTCTACCAGGATTACAATGTTTTGTATCTGTGACGAAAGAAAACATTGGTACCTAGTAATACATATTTAACTTTGCTGTAAAGAACCTTTGGCGACATACACCACTCGATAGATTATTTCCACAATTTTTTTTATTCTAGAGATAGAGCAGAGATAGAGAGATACTGCAGAGGCGCATTATGGTATTATGACAGAAACCTGCGATATTAATGCCTTTTTATGCACATTTGTGGCGATGCGTCTTCTGTACAGCCACATGCGTGACGAACGAAAGGAGAATAATTTACGAAGTGAATAGAAAATGGCAACATAATGAATATTCTTCGGATTTTTTTCAGTTATTATTTTTTATTCTCCTTTTCATAAGTTGAGATAGCGGAAAAATAAAAATGCCAATGGTTATTTGCACGCCATGTTATTCAATAATTAAATGTATTACAGACGAGACATAATTAGATACTTTCAGAAAATGGCGTATTGGTTGTTTCAATAATTAAGTATGAGTCTTCTTTGAGCATAGTGGCAGTCTGTTTGCGAATCGTTGATGTGTCGCATGAATTATTTAGCCTGTGCTGAAAGGCCATTGAAGGAAAATTATCGTTTCCCAATGGTGTCTGTCCAGTGAAAAAAAATCAATACTCAAGTTGCAAAAGGTAAATTCTTTCAACGATAAATTCAGCATTTAGAGATTCACTGAGTAAAGTGCTGTCGTTATAGCTTGATCCATTTGCTGGTTAAGTGTAAATAGATTCAGTTCTCTTTTTATTCTTTCTTTCTTGAAGTTGTTTTTTTTTATTTCTTCTTCTTTGAAGTCAGTTCATCTTATCTAAATAAAAATATAAGTGACTGATTGGATCAAAATGGTCTGGAAAAGAAGCATACAATTTATTTTCATTCCCTCGTTAAAGGAGAAATATTTAACTGCACGAAAGTAGTATTTTCAAAAACTTTTAATATCAGATCTATCCAAAAGTTAAGAAGTTTTTTTTCAAAACTTGAAATGTGACTTGTGTTATTAAGGAGTATTTCAGTATGCGAATCAAGTAAAGCAGGAATTAAGTAACGCAGGCATCGTTTATATGTTTGCATTTGCAATAAATAACTTTTTTTTCTTTTTGTTATCTATCCTCGTACTAAAAATATTATTGATAATAGGCATCAATGGAGTTGTAAAAATTAATTGCAAAACATTT